>VXAB01006254.1:73549-121217 GCA_013399175.1 Odontophorus gujanensis
AAATTAAATTAAATTAAATAATAAAATAAAATAGCTATATTCCTTCTGTTTTTCCTTTTTCCTGCAATGTTAGAGTGGGAAAAAAATTGCTTTTGTGTATTTCCCAAGTCAACTCTTACATTTCTTCAATTAATCTCATGTTTGTTAAATTCAGAGGTGCCCATTCATCAGTAGTAACATTTTTTGTGTGGTCACAGCAAAGAACTTCTAGAAACTGAGAAGATGAGGCAAGAGCTAGGAGTAGCCAATACATTTATGCCATTGTGGAAATAGGAGTTCATGAGAAGTGGGATAGCTCCTTGTCTTGCCACTGAATCTCCATACTATAGAGTTTAAACCATACAAGAGAATACTTGCTAATAATTCATGAAAAAACTGTGTTCATAAGAATAGAAACAGAAGACTTTGGTTGGAGGGACTAAATTTTCATTAGGGGGTGTTACAGTGGCAGTAATTGTTTTTACATTTTAAGTGTGCCTTTCTCTACCCCAAAGGTATACAAATGTTTATATCTAGGATTATGACTTAAACCAGTTTATGGACATGAATCGTGCCTGAAATTCAGATCCAAAACTAAGAACTGCAATTCAGAGCTTAAAAATGTCCAGATATTGTACGTTTGTTTGGTCCTTTGGTACATACATGGTTGCTTATAATCCTAGCTAGCTGAATGTATCACTGCTGATCTGAAAGTAATGTCTCCTGTTTGATTATGTTGGCCCTGGACACTAGAGGCAGATCTTAGCAGTATGGCAGAAGAAGTTGAATCTTTCCACCAATTTTCCATTATATTTTGTTGCCATGCAACAGATGGCAGCAGAGGGGCAGTCTGACAAAATGATACCTGACATAGAAGTGCATAGAAAGTAAAGGTGTTGCACTGAATTCTTCTGTGGAAAAAATCACACCCATTGACATTCATCCATAGAAAGTGCATAGTTGGAAAAAGTACATAGTTAATGGTGGTATGGTGATCACTATAACAAAAAACAATGTTTTGCAGCTGAGAATTGGCTCCATCAAATTGTGTTATTGCTGCATTTGTATTTGTTGTAGATTCCATGGAAACAAATAGGAGGCATTACTTTCAGAAAGATTGAAGCCCCAATTGCTTTGAGTTGAAGATGCAGTCTGGTCAGCTAGAAAGTTTTTCTGTACAATGAGCAAGTATATGATTGCCAAAAATCCTGCGATGCGTGAAAGATTAATGTTGCCAGCTCTTCCACTTTTCCTATTTCTTCTTTTTTCTTGACAATAATATTTCTCCTCAAGATTCAGCTCGTCAAATGAGAATCTCAGTTTTCATTATCTAAAAACAGATTTCTAGTTATTCCTGTTGCAAGGGAAAGTTTTGAAAGTTTTAAAATGAGATTTCAGAACACTCTAACATTTTAGAAACTTTACAACAAATAAAAGGAACTTTAGACTTATTATTACTTTTTTATTGTTTATGATTTTTTAAAACTTGTTAAAAATTCATCTGGGAAATCTCATCTACTGTTTGTTAATGCATAAGATTGGCTGTGAGAAGTACACAGATGCTTGTTCATGTCAGTGAATGGGAACAAGAGAGATACATAAGATGAATTATAGAAGATATTTTGGTCTTCTATGGAAGGATACCTCTAAACTAAAAAATATAAATTGTGACTAGGAAGAAAGCTGTTTTGACCTGCCTTAAATTTGTTTTACTTTCAGCTGAGAAAAGAAAGCACACACTGTAGGCCTGTATGAACTGTGCAGTTTGCATCATATACATGATCATTAAGGTCCTGGCTGGAGGCTGGCTAGAAGACATATAGCACATTGAGAGAAGGCTGAAAGAGGGATGTAAAGACACTATGAATTTGTTACTGATTAGCAGACTGTAAAGACAACAAACTCAAAGACCAGAAATTGTTCAATCTCTTGGATACCAAATGCCAGAGTAAACAAAAAGGGCAAAGTGGAAAGTCCTATGGAGTAGAGAAAATGTGATTTAATTGGTAACATTAAACCCAATAAGAATAACTCATATTTTTGGAATGTTAGAATCTCAAGTGTAGGTCTGGGAAGGAGAGGTAAATAGGTGATGTGATGTGCTACACGACAGAGAAAACGTTCCTTGTGAAGTCAAGAAGGACCCTGCACAGCAGGTTTCACATGTTGTGGTATATAGATCAAAATATCAATAAAGGCCAAGAGAGGTGCGATACAGTCAACAAAATCAGCTTGATGAATAGGGTAAATCAACCTCTTGTAATGGTAAAAAACATAATTTGGGTGAGCAGGAGGTTGCCACTGGCAAATGAGATTAGATGTCCAGTCTGGTTCAGATTATAATTGTCCACAGAAGGTACACAAGTTCACTTTGTTTTAGAAGACGTTGTGAAGTAAAGTTTGAGTGAATCACATACCTGTAATAGAGGCTATTGCTAGCTTTCAAATGGTATAAAGGCTACGTAGAGCTCAGGTTATCTCTTAGATAAGTTCTACTCTGAGTTCTGAAATGATTACAGGATACGACCAGCTTGATAAACACTAAGCGAGAGACATGACACTCACGTATCGTGAAATCAAAATTGTTGCTTATTTGCTTTATCTTAACCCAGAATGGCAAATGATGGTTGGCCAGTCTATAGAAGAACAACCCAATAAAGCTTGTGCTGTGTGCCCCAAATTGTACAGTGTCATTGTTAAATCTTTTCAGTACCACATGGAGTATGCAGGCAGTATACATGCCCCCACACAAAACATCTGAAGACAAAAATGTAAAACATCTCTGTGTAAAAGCATAATTGCCTGCCATGAAACCAGTGAGGGAAAAAAAAAGTAAATATTTACCAGTGTAGATTAAATCAGGGACATTCTTGGAAGAAATATCTTCATAATGACAGGTCTGAAACACCAGTGACACATCCCCAAATCCATATATGCTGCCAAGTGTGAGATTAACAAGAACAATTCTCACTGTACTACCCTCAGACACTTCTTCATGGCACTGGCAGGCAGCCTGAGATGCAGCCGAAGCATGATCACTGGTTTATTCTGGTTACAGTACTTGGTTTATTCTGTCACAATGTAGATATGGCTTTAGTTTTGAAAACACGATTATCTTGTTTTCTTAATACCATCTCCTTTAATGTGAGTACAGAGAGAGAAAAATAAATGCTTCTGCTTATTGGGAAGTCCTGGGAGAGGCCGGAGAGTTCATACAGCCAGTCACAGTCATTAACTCCTTCCTCTTCTGTGAGTTGATTTGAGGAGGCTGTAAGAAATATGTCAAGGTCACATTTACCCAATTCTAATGAAGCATAGCATAAACCACAAGTTGTTAACCATCCACTGGGAATAAAAGTGTAATTTTTTCTTAACAGTCAAGTAATTAAAAAGGCAAATGTGTGCCATATTGAGAGAATGTTACTATATTAGATAAGGGAATGGTCCATGACCATGTGACACTATTAACATGACCAAAAATGATCTGGTTTCTTAAATTACTTTATTTCCCTTAGCAGACTATTAATTTCAGGTTACTAATTTAAAGTACATTAATATCTTACTACTTAAAAGTGGTATTTCATTTCATTTTCAAAGTCGTTCCTCTTTTAATTTCTTCTCCTTCTACCCAAAGGGTTCTGTTTATTTCAATTGGGAGTTACTTGTGCCAGATTGTGTGCTGACACTCTATGACATTTTTTTAAATAAGATGTTCTTTTCAAATGCACCACACTGCAGAAAGAATCACTTGAAACAACAAAGAGAATTCAAAATCCAATCTCACTTGAATGGAGAGTCTCTCTTCTAGGTGCAAAATGACCTAAGAATTTCATAAGATACCATTTGCTTTTGCTTGACTCCACTCCCCTTTCTCATACTTATTAGCAATGTCATTTGCAAGGAATACCAGGGAAACCAATGAAGGAGGCAAATAATGCATTTTCCTTATGAAATCTATTTTACACAACAGAAAAAAAATAGGATGGCTACATTCACCAAAGTAGAAATACAATATGTGAAAATAATCCTATAACTGCTCCTATTCTGTTAGTTTTGTCACAGAATTAGAAAATAGATTTACCTCTTTCTCATTAAAGGCAATATTTGCATTACAATTTAATTCTTCCTTTGCCACAGCTTGTTTCCTTGGTAACCAAAACTTTCACCACAAACTTCAGTGAATTATGAGCAATGTAATCAATTAATTTACAGTGATATTTACTGAACAAGCAGTACTTACCATCAGTAATCACACAGTGACATCTAACATACCATAGTATTTCTTAATCAAGTGGTAGATGCTGATCATGTAAAAATGATGTGGAGTACGAAAGAAAGAAAATTGGAAGTTGTGATCAGGGCTGAATGGGGAATATTTTGCTACCATATGGATAAAAACAAAATGAGTCCTGACTTTCTAGGAAAACTGAACTGGGAGAGAAAAGTGTCTGAGAACTTTTGTCATGGAATTACCTTATTCCCTTATTCAGTATTGTATAATGAGGTGTTTACTTGATGCCAAACAGGTGTGCACGCATGTATGGAAAACAGCAAACCCAGCAGCAGCGTATCCTTCTAGATGAAGAAATATGGCCTACAACTCCACAATGTTGATATCTCAGTTAACTGAGTTACTTCTGGCCCATCTTAATAAAACAAACGCTCAGAGGGTTAGCACCCGCTGTATCCACCTTCTGCATGCTCTAATACACACCATACAAGGTACTTGGTGAATCACAAGCAGAGTTTAATCAACTACAGCAACGTTTTCTGACAGAAATTTCCCCAGGATAAAAGACTTCATTCCAATAAATATGAATTAAAAATCAGTAAAGAAAGAAAATGTACATGTATATGACCACCAATCATGTATGACTCAGCAGGAGCAATAATGACTGAGACATGACATGTCATGTATGCTGTCCTTGTTACTCAGACCCTGGTTTTAACAGGCACAAGAAGTCAGAAGGAAAATCAGAGCAAAAATGGTTGTCTTTCAAGACAAAGACTTTCCATTGCAATTCAGTCCTGATGTATTCACAATAATATGCAGGCAAGTAATTGTCTTTTTTAGCCTTACACAAAAAGTTTACTTGTATTTCACATTTGTACCTTTTGTTTTCTAGAAAAAGTACTTAAGAGCAGTTTAAAAGTAATAAAAGTAAAACCTTACAAAACAGCACTTTGATGTTCTTTAATATTTAATATCTAATTCATACAGGAAACTGATGAATTCATAGATAGAGTTTAGTGCAGGAACTGCATAGCTCCTTACTTCCAGATAATTATATTGCTCATTCTGCTACCACTAACTGATATGGCTAATAGCAACTGCAATATAGCATCTACCAGATACTTTGGTAGACAGCTCTAAGTTCCATAGTAATCCAGGAATAGAACGTGCAGTTTTTCCATCATGTGCTGTATTCTCTGTTAAATAACAATCTCAGTGATCCCTCTTATTACAGCATTACTAAAAGTAGTATTGAATTATAGAACCTTTTTTTTCCAGGCATATAATACATAGAACAGACCATAAATAATACTTATTGATTTTAAGAATTAGTAGATATAGGTGAAATCAATTCTCTTTGTGAATGGCATGATTTAGAACTGCAACTAAAGCTGCACTGGTATGAGTCCTCAGTGATCATGGTAAGATTTAGCTAACTGGAAAAGACAGAAAAACTCCTGTAATCAGCTTACTGTGATTAAATATCTATATAGGAATTAAACAAGTTCTTCCCTTTAAGAACAGCTTTAAATGGGATATACTAAAAATCACACAGTATTTGTAATTCTTCACTGATTAATGAAGCAATAAGCATATCCATAAAACCTGCTTCTTTGTTGAATTCTGAGGCACTTAATGCATCTCAAATCTGCTTTCATTTGGAGGAACATAGTTGCAGAAATTTTCCATTATATGCTACGTTGACCTAAAGGTACTAAAATAAACTGTACAGAACAGCAGAATAAACCACCAAACACATCATGTCATGTTTTTACAAATATTATGAATAAGAATAAATTTGTTTAGCAATCACAGATCTGAAGAAATCAGGGTACTTCCAGTGCCAAATATTTGCTTCCACTTAATTCAGTAGAAGAAAAGAGACATCCTATGTTATGAGAAGAACTTGACTGTGAAGAATTTTTTTTATTGTTAACTACTGGTAAATATATGATCTGACCAATAAGTGAAATATGGCGCTGAATGACCAGTTCTGAAGGTTCCATTAAGTATGACTAAAATTGCTCCTTCTAGCAATTGTCGAGAAACTGACACAAAATCCTTTAAAGGCTTTGAATATTACCCAGTCTGAAGCTTTCTGAAGGGACATAATCTGTCTTCTACCTTGTTTCTCAATTCTTAAAGGAATTATCTTTGGTATTTTGTCTACACACAATTATACATAGCTCTTAACTATGTGTTTAAAGGCACCTGAGAAAATAGTTAATCTTAGTCAAAGCAGTCAAGGATTAGTAGCTAATAAAGGCTGCTGAGTATTGCAGTGAGTTATTAGTCTCTTTGTAATCCAGTAATGAGTTTTTTCTTTTACAGCTGCTGGCTTCTTTTGGTGAGTTCTTTTGGAAGTTTATTACTTACAGGCAGAAACTCTACAAAGTGCCATAGTGCCTAAAGGCTTGAGTGGGCTGGCATCATCTGTTCTTGATGACAGACAGGGAGGATTCAAACACCATATGCTTTAATCTGCAAAACGCCTACTTCCAAGTCCAAGTACCCCATAAAATTATCTTCCTGCTGAATTCAAAGTCTTTTGCAAATCTGCTTCTGTTAAACAAGTTCAGAAATAAGATTAACAGAGTAATGAAATTAACTCTTCACCAAACCAACTATATCTTCTGACTCTTTCAGCAAGTTCTGAATTTCTGTGACTCCTTTGCAATCACATCATCACAAGACTCTCTTCAAAACCATTTATCATCTTTCCTGCAGTAAACAAAAGTTCTCTCTTGCTATAGCAGCACTATTCTTCTCCTAACTTCTGGAGATTACTAGAAGTCAAACACCATTTGAAAAAAAACGCATTACCTGCCTTCATTCTATTTTCATTGTTTCTCTAATCAGCTCATGCCAACTGGCTTGAAGATTTTAAACATATCCTAACAAATTCACAGATATCTTGGGAAAGTGATGCTTTCTTGTCACGTGACCAGGTTTTGTTATTAGCATCACTCTTGTTCTAATTACCAGATGCACAAACACTGAATGCTGCAGAATTGCTGAGATCTCTACAGTGCCTGAAGGTGATGCTACAGGAGAAGCACAACTCACTTGTACAGTGTACCCACGTGATCTTTTATCACTACTCTGGTAATGAAGAATTAGTAGTAAATCAATTAACATTGTTAAAGCAATTGGTAGACTAGAAGTAAACACCGACAGCATGGCAAACTAAGAATCTCGTCTTGGTATCAAAGCAAGAAGGGTGGCTTATTGGAGGTGTAACAGAGGGCTCTGTGTATACAGCCAAGGTCAAAGCCACCCTCTGAGCACAGTCCACAAGAAGGTTAATTGTGAGAATGGCGAAACAAAACACATTATGTATGTGCTACAACTCTTCAGCTGAGGAACAACCAGTGCAAATGCAGGCTTCTAAAATGTGAAATTAAAATTCCAATAAACGTGTTTCCAATTGTGACAGAGAGGCTAGAACTCTGATTACATTGTTCGTTTTTGTTTGTGCTTTCTTTAACAGAATTTACATGAAAAACTCATAAAATCTGAAAAAAAGCTAGGAAAACTTTTCATTCAAGATATATTACCCAGAACATTTTGTAGCTTCCCAAAATGGTCTAAGCAGGACAAAACAAACACAGAGAAAAACTGCTGCTCTTTTTCTCTGACTGAAATAGAGACTTCCAGTGGGAAGGAAATTGTGCTGTGACTCATATGTAATCAACTGGATGTGAAATACAATGGGTTCCATATATTACAATAAAAGAGAGGAAGGTAAAATTTAAAACAAACAAATTTCATTACAATCTCAGCTCATCATGATGTGATTCAACTCCTGAAGTTTTCATTTTTATTTTGAAATCCTGATTCCTCTCTGCCAAATTCTGGCCAGGTTCAACTTTCATTTCCATTATGGCAGACTCAGATGACTTTAATGCATTACACAACTGCTTCCCTTAAACCAAATGATAGAGTTTTGTTATCAGAACTGTGTGCATCAACACTACTTCAGTCTAAACTTGAATGGAAATCTATTTTCAGTTTTTACACTGTGTACATTTACTTCTCCAGTAAGGTAAGAATACTTATCAGAGATGCACAGTACTTAAAAGAATTACTGACTTGTAGAAATTAAAGCTAGTTTCACATAACGCAAGTCTTCAGTGAGTCATAAAACCCCATCAACACTTCTGATGTTGTTTGTTTTTGGTGTTTTTTTTTTCCCTGGAAGACAGTGATAGATTCCTGTGAACTGACAAGTGCCAATGTGTTTACTGTGAAAACTTTTGAAGGAATTTTTGAAATTGGACTCGAAGCAGAAAGAGGTTGATTTTAACTAACTCACAATTAGCTCAGTGCACAGAGCAATTTGTATTGAAATGGGGTCATAACATTAGGGACAGCTGACTCAAACCTGCAGATGTTCACTCAGGATGCTTACCTTAACCTCTGGAGTCTTCAAAGTTGGGCTTTAAAAATGCATTCCATGAAAACAGGGATTTTAGTTTTCTTGTAACATTTCCACCTCATAGTAGTGCAAAATAAATCCCAGAGCACAATCTCAAGGTCAGCACTTCTTCAGTTGGATTGTTCTAAGATATATTTCTAGCTTTGCCATCTTTACATAATTCAAAAAAATGAAAGAATATATATCTTAAGGAAATAAGATCATACATTTCTCAAGAACAAATGTGCTTTTGCTGTTTCTATCGCTATGACTCAATGCATTTCTTTAGCAGGTGTTCATTTACACATGACACTCTGGAAAAAAGCATTATTTTTCTCACACACTAATACACGTAACAGACCCTGCCTGAATTCAGATGTACTAAAATATGGAAAATGAGTATTCATATTTAACACATAATTACGAAAAATGCTACAATTACTATCACAAAGATAATAAAGTTGCTACTCAGACATAGGCTTCTGGTTCCCAGTATCAAGAAAAAAATAGGCATTCTGGTACCACTGAAATGCACAATGTTACCTGGCAAAGAGCAAGGAAAAATTCCATGACTTCTCCTCATATAATTATTTTATAATTATTTACCTCCTACTACCAACAGGGAGTGCTTCCCAAACTGTATTGGCAGGATCCACAACATTATCTGAAGGATATTATATTTGGAATGTGTTAATGGATGCATGTCTCCTGCCCAATCCTATTATTTAACTCTTCCCGCTTTCCATTTAGAGACTGTTCATAAGATCTTAAAAAGATAACTTTTCCTTTTCTCTCATTGTATTTGTTCTTGTCACCAAGGCATGAGATCCAGGTATCTTAGGATTCTCTCCTCAGCACATAAACCTTCTCAAGCATTTCATACAAGCGGATGTTTTGTATGGTTGTCCCTGCTGGGAAATCCTAGCAGGTAAAATTGTCACTCCAAGCCTTAATTATCCTACGACTTCAGGAGATCTCTAGTCTGCTGTAACCAAGATCAGCTATGGAGTTTCTCAAGGTTTCATCCAGTTGGATCTTGAAAACCTCCACAGGCACATACTACGCTCTCTCTCAGACCAACCCAATTTATTGCATAGCTGTCCTCAGAGTGAATAATATTTTCCTTTTATTTACTTTTTCATTGTTAACGTGTGTGTTTATTTATGTATCTTATTCCTTATCTGATTTCTCATATCAGTTTATACCTCCTGTCTCTCATTCTCTTGCCACATACTGATGTGAAAAGTCCATTTCTGCTTTCTGTTCAGCATGGTTTTTGGTTTTAGAACTTCTGGAAGTTATGTCCTTTGTTCACTTATCTTTCTAAAAGCTGTTTGTCTTTTACTGATTATGAAAGGAGAACATTTTGTTCCTTTCCCTTGCTGCACATATCTAAGTAATTTTTGTTGAGTCAAGGAAACTAACTTCTTTCCCACCTGGGAAAAGAAGTCTTGAGTGGTTTCTCTCAAACATCAAGCCACAGATTTTAGTCTGGAGTATCGAGAAATTCTGGAGAAACCTGACAACCCCCAGGCCCCATAAAGCAAGGCAAAACTTATTACTGTATCAACTAGCAGGGTGCTTCAGTATGCCTCACTTCACATTGCAGTTGCAGAAGACCAGCTGCTGAGTTGAACTATGAATATGTAAGTCACCTTCATGCTTAATGTGAAGAAGGTGTTACTGGAATTCTGTCATTTGCAAACTTTGCATGGTAACAGCACTACTGAAGATTTTAGTTCAGGATTCAGACATCCAGCTGAAACTAACACCATTAGTTTTCAGTTAGATGGGCAAGGAGCACAGTCAGACTTTAATGTTAGTACATTTGAGAAGTAATAAGTGTTTTGCCTCATTTCTATGTTTCTTACCCTCAGTTTTATGCTCCAGTTCTATGCCTCAAAATCAACCAAAAAAACCATTAAAAAAAGTAAAAGCAAGTAATTAAAATTCAATCTTTAAATAACCTGTATAAAAAAAAATTAGATGATCTGTATAAAAAAAATAGATGATCCGTATAAAAAAGCCATCTGTAAAATGGAACTCAAGGGACAACAGGTTCAGGCTATACACACTATTTTCAAAAGCTTTCTTTCAGCCCATATAAGTGATTTGCACACCACTGTAAATCATTGCTTTCTCAGCAATAACATTCCTGTAAACTGGTATTAATGCCACATTTATACTTGTAAAAGCATGCAAACTTAACAAATAAATGATAGCCATTGATTTAATTTCTTATCATGCATATATTTTCATAGGATTTACAGATTAATAAATGAGACATACCTTGTGTAAATCAATAGCTGCCCTCCTCGTACAGTATAAACTTCTTTATTCAAGGTGTAACACTGTTGAATGGAACATTAAAGATACAAGTAAAACTGCTGTGGATCGTCTTGAAGGACAGTGGGAAGGTCATTATCCTAGAAAAAAAAGGACAGGCAGAGCATTTCATGAATTCCACTGTGTTCTTTTCTTCAATCTTTTACATTTTCCCTGTTCCCAATTCTGTCAAACTGAGATGAGAGCATCTCAAAGGGTCATTGTGAGGTGCTACTAGTATGACTTTGTAAATTTCTGAGAAAAGAATACTTATTTTACAGACACCAGTTCCTTCTAATTTAAAGCATCATTAAGATATTTCCTAAAGCTGCAGACAGACATGAAATGATCACTTACATTTTGAGGAAAGAAAGCTTCATGAAAAACAAAGGACAGATATTTCCCATCTCTCCATTGAATTTTATCACCATTGATTGGTATCACATAATGTATCTGTGATTGATTGATGTTACAGATAAAGAGAACATAAGTTTAGTCCCATTCTGTTCCTTTTATTCAAACAAGTTGCTTTATGGAAGATGGGAATGGCAGCAGTCTGGTTGTACTGGACCAGGCCAGGAGGTATCACCTCAGTCTGCATGATCAACAGATATGATTCCAGTGGACCAGTACGCATAAATCTCTTAATATATTAAAGATCTACTAGATGTTAGATCCAATAACCTTTCCCACCTGAAGAGATGAACATTTTCCTCTCTTACCAACACATAATTGTCTCCATGACCCCACATTCTTGCTGGAAACATCGTGCCATTTCAATCTCTCCTTCCCACACTAGTATGATGGGAATATATGGTGCCTTTTCATTCCATCTTCCTTCATAACTATTATTGTTGTGCTACCTTTGTAAGAACAATGGACAGAGCTGAGGTTAGGAATATTATGTGATATGGCATGATGATACACTGCCATCAAACTATGAACACTTTAAAGAAACTTCTGTGTTTAAAACTCAAAATTCCATGTATATGAAGTATAAATTGTTCTAGTTTTCAAATCTTCAGTAAAACTTGTAGAAGCCAGCCCACTGCATGTGGACCAGCTCCTTTAACACTCTATCACTCAAGGCTATACTAGTTCCAAGCAGAGAAATCTTACCACATTCAACTTGGAATTCATTTTTCCTTTCCACAATAGAGCAAAACCAAAGATGATAAATTCTTGTTGTTGAATTCTGGTAAAGAAAAGGCAACCAGGAGAGGTCATAGTGTCTTTTGGGAACTCATCTTTTGTCTGGCAATGGGAGATGGGAACCAGGAGAAGGCTGGTGAAAAGCAGGCTATTATTCTCCTGAAGAGAATGCAGTGGAAGCTGTAAGCCCTTGTTGCTCATGCCAAGAACAGAAAGCTAATGCTATGAATTTATAAAGGTAAAATGAACCCAGAAAACCCTCACCATGCCCTGCCTGATACTATAAACCCTGGCACATCGTACCAATCTAATCTTTTATAGTTGATAGCACTACTGGTCCTTCATAATATGGAAGAAAATAAATCTTCACAGAAAAGAAAGCTCACATAAAACTATGGTTTAACTTTTATTTTACTTCTCAACCACCTTTTGCTCACCCCAATTGATCTTAGCCTGACCAAATGGAAAGCAAATCTCTACAAAAAACACAGAAAGCTCTGTTATTTCATCTTATTTCTGGGCTCTCAAGTCATTTGTATGGGAGGAGAGGTCACTTAGAACTGAAAATCATTGTTTTCTGGTTTTCTTCCCTCCTTCTCTATGTTTTCCCCAAAAATAGGGAGTGGAAATCATCATGAAACACTGAAAGATAGGAAGGGCAAAAACTCCAAGCCCCTAGCAAAATGGAGAAGTAAAAAGAAGGCTAAAGAATACTAGTGGTAACAGCAGCAGAGAGATTCAATCATGGAGCTTTCTAAAAGGGCTTAAATATAAACTTACACTCGTCTAAATATACTGTCTTCAGAGGAGATGGGCACAAACTGGAACAAAAAGATGCTCCATACAAATACTAGGAAGCACTTATTTACTGTGTTGGTGATGGAGCACTGGTACAGATTGCCCAGAGAGGTTGTGGAATCTTATGTGGAGATTTTCCAGTGTCTCCCGGACATAGTTCAGAGCATCCTGCTCTGGGTGTCCCTTCTTAAGCAGAGGGTTAGACCAGATGGTCTCTACAGTTGACTTCCAATCTTAATTATTCTATGATTCTGTTAAATAAGGCCATGAGATGAAAAGAGACACAATACAAGGGATCCGTCATCATTTATCCAGGAGGCACAAGAACAAAAAATGAAAAAAGTAAGATGATAGCCATGCTAATGGCATCCATAAACTTCCACAGCTGCACAAATATAGGAAGTAAGGGACAGAGAAACAGGACGGAAAGATTTGCCCATTTATTCTTATCACAGTTCTCCCATAGCATGCATGAAAACTATAAAAGCAAGCAGAAAAACTTTCTTCTGGGAGAATTACTAAACTGTGCATTAGGAGACACCTGACACAGGATGTGAAAAACATATCACTAGAAAACAAGGAAATAAGACAATAGTATAGCACCATGGGTGTCAGAGTAAGAGTAAAGTCAGGACCTAAGGCACCTGAAAAAATAGAAAAATATTAACTCACTAATGCCTACACATATGCACAACTATCCTTGCAGAATACCACCACCACTCAAATAAACCACAGTTGCAACAGAAAGGTGAATAGTAAGGTACACAGTCTGACTGATCTTGTTCCAGTTGAGACGTCATAAGGTTCTCAGAGAAAATAATACATATACCTTTTTATTCCGCGTTTCTAATACTTATTTTCTATTGTTTTTCAGCAACAACAAAAGCTAAAACACTGGAAAACTGTACTGAACAGCAAACTAAAACATGCCTGCAGCAAGAGACAGCTTTTAAACTTCCATTTCACTACTGTCTGTCTACATGAATAATGTCACCATGTCACTGCCTTCCCTGCATTCTGTTATGGTATATTCTTTCCTCGCTTTTATTATGCTATTCTATTTCAACTTGATGAATTATCCATATTACTTTTTCTTTGAGAAACATTCCCTCTAGGGATGGACACACTTAGTTTAGAAAGTTTCCAGCAGAATAAAAGGAAAAGGGGAAAAGGAAAAGAAACTTTCATATCTCCACTGTTTTAAAACCACCCCTGGGAGTAGGACATAATTACCCACATTCTGCTATCGACAGCCAATTCTTAGCAGAAGCAGCAAGTTTAGGGCAATGAAAATCAGTTAGTACTAAGAAGCGATGCTCAGGCAAGCCCAGATAGAAGGAAAAAAAGAGTCTGTTAGCAGAGAGCAAGAATGGGAAGCAGAAAACACAAGATGGGGTCCTTGCTAAATAGTCTCACTGGCATTAAGGCTTATTTTTCTACTGTTTTCTTCATCGTTCCACAAGCAATGTGCTTATTCATTCAACCAAAGATAACAGGATCAGTAAACAACCTCTTTGAAAGTAGTGAGAAATTACTTGCCCCACAGCAGACATTAGCAGATAAAGCATGTTCGCTCTAGGTTATGTAGTAAAGCAGATTTCATGTCTGACAGAAACAAATTTGAGATCAAAATCTGTGACACTATGAATAAAGCTTTCAGTTCATCTTTCTCACCAATATGAGTGGGGAAAAAATACCTGCTAAGTTGCTTTTTGTTTCTAGGTAGAGCTTCTAATAGATTTGGTTATGTTTCTCCACAGGTCAGGTATGTATAATTCAGCTTGTTAGCCATTTTTACAGCAGTCCATACTTTCACATGAATATGGAAATCCATTCCCCAGTGTCTGACTTCCATTGAAGTTCAGTGCTGAACATTTAAGGCCCTGTTTTGTTGGGTTACTGCAGACATGCTTTTATATTCTGTAATCTGTTTTGTCCTCATTGTAGTTTTTGACAAGGGGACCACAAAGACATTTTTGATACAAAAAAAGAAATCATGCTGGGAAAAATAAGGTCCACTATTTGAGCTGGTTTTCAAATAAATCTGTATGTAACTATACATACATTCTGCTACTGTGAACATTTTTCTAAGATTAATCAGTCCTCAAGGAACCATAAGTCAATTTTCCTACATAGGATGATGGCAGTACAAAACATCCTACTTACCATCACTAATTGCTTCTAAATAAGCGTTATTACTTGACATTTAGAAGGGCCTATTTGTTTAGAATGAGAAATGGCTTCCTATATATATGCATTTTCTGTTAGCATATAAAGTATTCCACAAACAGTTTTCAAAATTCTTCATATAGCACATCCAAAATAATTTTTAAAATATTAATGCTTTTTTTTTTTCATTTTAAAAACATAGCTTATTGTTACATACGCTTAAAGGGTATGATACGCATAAAAGGTATGTAGATAAGTCAATAAGATTTAAACTGATATGAGAGAGCATGAGAAGTCCTGCATACTGCCACAACAGCTATTTCTGAAGACCATCATGTTAAGTTCCATTGTTGCAGCCTAGCTGTAATTACAACTCATCATTTACTACTTTCTACTTGACCTTTCCTAGTGTTTTTAATTTCTTGTGTTCTTCTGGGGAAATCATATGGTTGTCTATTCATCTCAAAACAAATCAGCTGAGTTCTCCACTGATTTGGGTATGGATACAGTAACAATAACACACAATTTCTCGAAGGACTTTTGTCTGAAAAGCAGAGCTCATGGAGGTTTACCACTGCCTCACTGAGAAAAGATCTTTGTAAGTAACGTAGCTAAATATATTGCTTCTTACAATACTGCAGATGCAGGTCACTTCTAGGACATTATGAGGGACCCCAGAAAAGTCTAAAGTGGGGAAAAAAGCAGACATAGCATATGTCTTTTTCTCAAAGAGACATGCCTTGAATGTTCACTGTCAGACATGCTATATTTTACCATGGAACGAATCTCATCAGCATTTTGATCCTTGTCTTGCAAGGTCATAATCTCTCATAATCAGAAAAAACAAGAGCTTTAAGTTGCTTTAGTAAGACAACTCTTTGGTCCCTGCTATTTATCAACATTCATGACCTTGAAAATACATTTGAACTTAAGAATAAGACTTCACTTTTTAACGCAGGAATTTGTTCAATGCAATCCCTTTCATTCCACACATTCAAAATTTCACACAACACTGGAAAAACAAACTGTGAACAGTTCATATCCCAGAGAAACCCTGATGTTTACCTCAGAGAGTTCATCGCCTACAAACCCCTTCCTTGCTTTTTTAAAAAAAATCAAATTGTGAACTCCATTTTCTGGTCTTTAACTGTGTCAGCTTTATACACAATTGATCTGGAAAATTGAGGAGGATAGATTTAGACTAGATATTAGGAGGAAATTCTTCACTGTGAGGGCAGTGAGACATCGGAACAGGTTGTCCAGAGAGGTTGTGGATGCTCCCTCCCTGGAAGCATTCAAGGCCAGGCTGGATGGGGCTGTGAGCAAACTGGTCTAGCAGGTGGTGTTCTTGCCTACAGCAGGGGGCTGGAACTAGATGACCTTAGAGGTCCCTTCTAACCCAAACCATTCTGATGCTATGACATCAGGAGTCCTTTTGCTGACATGAGCTCTGCTCAGAGATCAGCAGGCAATTCACAAGCTAGGGAGCAGTCTCTAAAATATATAATATGTGTACATAGACTTTGATAGTAGTCATCAGCATCCAGCTTAAAATTGTTCATAGGATGGTCATCAGAGTATTTCCCACTGTTCTTTATACTATATGACTTGGTCCACGTCTAAAAGAGATCTCAATTAAATGAGGATTTTCTGCTTTGGTTTTTTGCTATCTCCTCAAACAACAGCTTCAGGCATATATTTCCTGTGTATTAAAAACACAACCTATCATGTATATAAGCAAAGATGAAACAGTACAACAAATACAATAAATATATCGCCCAGACTCACATTTCTTTCTTGAACATACAATAATAGTTAGTGTCATTGAATGGTAGGGAGGAGGTTTTACATTTCAGAAGAGTTTTGTACATCACCACCAGAATTCATTATCACATTTCTATGGTTTTATAGAGAAATTTTTGTGGGGTGTGAAATTATTACTCAATTTAATATGCTTACTCTTTACTATCTTAAAAAGATTATCATATTCTTAGCTGAGAGCTTCATTATAGACCAAGAGAGTTAAGACTGCCTAAGTACCCTTATTTTTTCACGGAGAAGAAGGAGTGAAAAAAGTTTAGAGGGATTTTTTTGCTGTGTTCTTTCTTGCTGTTGTTTCCTTATTAGATGTCTGATTAAAGATTGGATGTTGAATATCTTTTAACCCTGGCTGGGATTGGTCTGTTCTTAGTTGGAAGGTTACCTGCTTTAATATTGATAATCCTCGAGTTCATTTCCACCATTTCCCCAGAAAAATAGATTTATTTTTTTTTTGCAGTTATTTGGAAAGAACTCTAAAATGTCATTATACACAGAATCAGTCATCTAATCACACCTAGCCAAAAGCAAAAACAGTGGTTGCGGAATAAACTAGAGGTAGGGCTTTGCAGTGGGCTAGGTTAAGTAACTGCCTGTGAACTGCAGGTTTACTTGAAGAGATTCTATTCTCTAAGGCCATCTTTGTTCACTTAGAATTAGCAGGAGGATTCAGAATGAAGCTTTATAGACTGAAACTAAAGGAGGATGATGCAGCCTGTTCTTGGCCTCTGAATTTTGAGCTTTCCTCTTTGCTTGAAAGAAAAAAGCTCTGGTGACTGGACAATTGTATTGCACTACTGTTTTGGTTTTTTTCCAGAACTTTGTACATAGTAGGATAGAGGAAACTAAAAATGTTCAAAGGAATGATTTCTCAACAGAAGTGTCCTTCATGCTGCCCTTAGAATTTTTTCTATTATGTCCAAAGTTCTATGTGCATGTGCAAAAAGGTCTGTGTGTCAAAAATTTAAATACATAAAAATCAGACAGCATAATGAAGAGCATACTTCAAAATAAATGTGCATTTTTGAATTTACTTTTATCTTTAAAACAATGACCATCTCATAACTATTACTCATGTTTCAGTGAGATTGAGTAATTCAAATAGCAAAGCTGGGGCAGGGAATAGGTTTACAGGTTCCTAGAAGACACATTTTTCGAACCCTATCTTAGCAAGATATTCCATCCACAATGAACAAGAAAAGGAAAAAAAATAGTTTAAAACACAGGTTACTCCTCTATAGACTGATTTCTCAGTAGTTATCTGGTTAAAAGAAATGAGAGGTTCTAAAATTTATGACTAGCTTGAGAGCCTTAAACACATAATTCCCTGAAAATAATTCCAGTTCTCAGTATAACCCTAAAGAACCTAACATATGACTGCCTCCAGAACCTAAGGTATGACTGTTTCCCATAACCAAACCTGTCCTCTTTCAACTCTATATCCAGTAGCTACATCTGTTCTCTTTTGATCCATGATAAGGTAATAAATTCCCAGATCTCAGTGTGGCCCATGCTGGCCAAAACAATTGTAGTTTTTTTACTAAAGTACTTTTTCTAGAGAAAAAAAACACTGCAGATTTAAAGCACACAGAGTACATAAACCAAAGTTAATTGGGCACATAATGGTTCTTGAGCTGTGAGGTTAAGTATTGAAAAACAAGGAGATAAACAAATCCCATACACCACACTACAGCAGATGCCATGTTGTAATTGATGTAATACACTTCTCAGCTCTCCTTCAGAGTGGAAGAAACGTTAGGGAGTGAAGTGAAGCAAATAATACCATACGTTATCTGAAACAATAGTAATCGTATTAATTTGATAAAGTGTTGTACCAGAGCAGCCCCTCTAATCTTGTAGGAATTTATCACAGAACTATTTCACAGTTAGAAACCACTGGATTTAGCTCCTAACAAGGAAGAAACATTTAGCCCTGTGAAAAAAACAAAACTGACCAAGCTCTCTACAGAAGTAACACACTTTGCAATTATTATACTGCACTGCCAACTTTGATTCTTTTACAAGTTTTGTAATAACAGAGGTGCTCTCTGAACAAAACATTTCCAGAATCGTGTATTCTGAATGCAGGGTCATTGCTAGAAGATCAAGGTCTCACAGTTCCGGAGGTTTCTTGTCTGCCAACATTCACTTCTCTGCAAGGTTAGGTCTTTATACACTATAAAAATAAGTCCAATCAAAAATAAGTTCTATCAGTTTTACCTCTTTTCCAAGGCATTTTCAGTTTTACTCCTTTCAGCTGTAGCTATAATTTTGCTTTTAAAACTGAAAGCAATTATTTTAACACAGAAAACTTTCACTGCATCCTATCAATACATATTTAAACTTCACATCCTTTCAGTTTAGGGAGTACTGTATGTATACCTTTGTAAGCTTCTACATATCTAAAATCTATTTCCAGAGATTAAGGCAACTTGCTTATAGATACCTCATTTTAGTCACCTTTCATCTAGGACTGTATTTTCTTGTTCAGCTTTAAACACAAAACAGTTTTTTATGCTTTCAAAGGATCCTCTTGCCAATTAAAACAATATAGTAGCTTGCCATATTTAAACCACATTGTTCCAGTAAATGAAAACCAGAAATTTTACAGCAGTGTGAGACAAAGCAATAGCTTGAATCATTCCAGCATGAAAATAATGATTTTGTACCATATACAAGTTATGTTTATGAAACACTTCCTAATTTTGAAAACTTAAGCCAAGCTGGAAATGCTTTCTACACCTCTAGCATAAGTCATTTAAGTCTAAAGAGAGAGTGATTTGTGCTTTTGTACAAAAAGGTTGCTTGTAGGTGTCATCTTCCCTTCTCTGCAGATTATTTTTATGCAGCTTGACACAGGGTGAAATAAGTACCGTACTCTAGAAATGTGGATATATGCAGTTTCCTTTTCTCACATTTATATAGTAAAGTCCAAACAGTTCTTAGCAAACAGCAGGGAGCAGGTATTCCACACAAAATGAAAGAAGATGAAATGCTGTAAAAACCCTAAGCTTCCCAACTAAAAGTTTATGCACATGTGCACATTGCTTTCACTGCTTAGAAATCCTGTCATTGCACTGAACTGGTTGTTCAACTGAATTGAATTCTGTGTTCTCCAGGAGGGAATTTCTTCCAAAGCAGATATCCAAGCCCAAAAGAAAAATGATAGGAATTCACTAAGTTTATCATCAGCTGTGCTGCAGAATAGTTGTTAAATAAATGCAAACAATGAAATCAAAGTAGTAGTGCCTTACTTTCCTTTTGCTGTAGCACCCAGATTGGAATACCACCCAGAAGAAGAGAGAGAAAACACTCACCTCACAGCTGCCAGCCTAAAGGCTTTCATCACAACTCCTGTACAGAGAAATTACACAGTCCTCCATAGAATCATAGAATGGTTTGGATTAGAAGGGACCTTCAAGGTCATATAGTTCCAACCCTCCTGCTATAGGCAGGGACGTTTCCCAATAGATAGGCTGCATAAAGCTCTGTCCAGTCTGGAGTTGAATGTTTCTAGGGACCTCAGGGGCATTCACAACCTCTCTGGATAACTCATTCCAGTGTCTCACTGCCCTCACAGTAAAAAATTTCTTCCTAATATCTAGTCTAAATCTACCCAATTCCATTTTAAAAGCTGTTTCCCCTTGTCCTCTTTCTATGTGCCATTCTAAAAAGTCCCTCTCCAGCTTTCCTATAGGCCTCTTTCAGGTACTAGTAGACCACAATAAGGTCATCCCTGAGCTTTCTCTTCTTCAGGCTGAAGACCCCCAGCGCTCTCAGTCTGTCCTCATAAGGGAGGTGCTTCAGTCCTCTGATCATCTTCATGGCCCTCCTCTGGACCTGTTCCAACAGCTCCATCTCCTTCTTGTGTTGGGGGCCCCAGAACTAGATGCAGTACTCCAGGTGGGGTCTCATGAAAGCACAGGTATATCACCTTCCTCAGCCTGCTAGTCACGCTTCTTCTTATGGATGTTCTTGCCATACAGTTGGCATTCTGGGCTGTAAGCGCACATTGCTGGCTCATGTTGAATCCTTTGCCAGCCAACACTCCCAAATTCTCCTCAAGCAATTCTCTGTCCCACCTGTATCTGTGCTTGGGATTAACCTGAGCCAGGTGTAGGGCCTTGCATTTGGTTTTGTTGAACTTTATAAGGTTGGCATGAGCCCACCTTTCAACCCTGTCCAGGTCCCTCTGGATGGCATCCCTTCCCTCTAATGCGTCAACTGCACCACCCAGTTTGGTGCTGTCTGCAAACTTGCTGAAGGAGCACCTGACCCAGTGTCCATGCTGCCTACAAAGATACTAAATAACACCAGTCCCAGAACCAATTCCTGAGGAACACCACTGTCACCAGTCTCCACTTGGACACTGAGCCATTGACCACAATTCTCTAAGAATGACCATTCAGCCAATTTCTTACCCAGAGAGCGGATAAAAACACACCCCTCATTAAAACTAATTCATGTTTCAATTGCTGCACAATGTGAAGAGCTGCCTAGCAATAGGGGGATCAGTAGAGGGAATTCTGATCTTTGAGGGCACTCAGGGATGTTGATCCTGCTTTCAAGTTCCTCCTCCCAGAAATGTTCATCCTGTGATGAAATACAGGAATAATGCAGATGAAAAGGACTGAAGTTGTGTTTTGACAAAGATAAATTGGTCATCTAAAGAGCTCGTCCAATCATTTTTGCACTTTGATGTGATGGGATCTTTTTGAAAGTTAGTATCACACCATTCTTTTAAAGGTATAGATTGCAACCACAGATAGCAGGCGTGATCAAAAATCATAAGAACAGAGGGCTAGAAAGCACTTTTGCCCACTGGGATATTTTGAAACATCTCTAAACCATCCCCAGCAGATATTTATTTCAACTGTTCTTAAAGATCTCTAATTCCACCAGCTCCTTAATGCAGCTTCTTACAGATTTTCACAATGAGAAAGTATTTCTTAATATCCTGCTTAAGTCATCTTTCCTTCAAATGCAATTGTTTTTTTCTTGTTCTCAGAGACCCCCAGGGAACAGTTGATCAGAGGCATCATTATAAAAACCTTTAAGATACCACAGAATGTTTCCAGCTCCTCCTTTCCCTTCTCTACTTTCAATAAAAAACACTGCAGTTCCCTCAACCTTTTCCTGTTGCTTAGGTTTCATAAATCTCTCATAATCACTAAAGCACTTTCACAGATGCTCTCCAATTTGTTTACATCCTTCCTGAGCTTCAGTGCACAACACTGGACACAGTTCTCTAGATAACCTCACTAGCAACAAGTGGAATGAAATAAATATCCCCTCTGTCTGACCTAACCTCTTCCTTATAATAATTCCAGAACAATTTTAAGCCTCTGGCAGCAGCTTTATTTCTTAGCTTTATTTGTATGCATCTCACATCACAATCCCTTGTCATTATCAGAAGTATTGTTGTCTGCTTGTTTTCACCTTTCAGTACTATGTTTAATGCTTTCCTCTGAAGAATAATACATTGCGTTTGCCATTATTTCATATTGCTGATACCATAGCATTTATTAAAACCATAAGCTCACATGAAGGCTTTTGTTGATGCTGTTTTGATGCCTTTCATTATAACAATTTGGATGAAGATCTCATACACTTTCTGGATCTCCTATATATATATATATATATATATATATATATTCTTGGCACAATCAAGACCAACACTGTCTTTTCTTACTCACCCCATACTTTTCACTCAACCATCTAAACTTACTCTCTCAGTATTTTTTGTTTAAATTCTTGTTCTCTTTTACTAGGAAGAAATCAGAGAACTATTAATAATTTTTCCTTACCCTGTAGAATAAAGGTCATCCTTGACAACATGAAAGAATTACAAAACGTACCTGAACTAAGTCAGAAAATAGCAATTTACACCAAAAACGGAAGCAAATACAAATCAGGACTCTAGCCTATTGCACTGATATATATCATTTAACAGAAATGAGACTTTGTGGGATAAGTCTCTTTATTATGTTACTGAATATAATATAAAAGATCATCTTGTTCATTAAGGAAGATGTCAAGGAGCATATGTCCTCTAGTCCACCAACAAAATCACCCTGTTTGGGAAGGGTTTCTCAAAGAAGACACCAGATGCTCTAACAATAGAGCTTACAAAACCAAGTCAGAACAAGGAAACCAAACCAGAGGAAGCCAGACCAAGCTAATCAAGCCAAGGAACTGATAGATAACTTCTTTGAAAAATGTACACTTTGGTTATTCTTTTGACAATTGTTCTGAAATTAAATAGCACAAAAAAACATTAGGAGTTTCTAAGCAATGGGAAAAATGGTTGCAAATACCAGTGGAAAGGACATCTGGAATAAATTGTTAGCAAGTTAAAAGGAAAGGCGAACATATGAACAAGAACAGTGATATTTAAGAAGACAACTTTCAAAATACTGGGGCAATTATAAGACAAAACCATTTAGGGAGTCTAATAAAGGTGCAGAGCTGTTAAAGAGACCAAGGTACTTAAAGAAAGAGTGTTAAGAGCAAATAAGCAGACAGTTACTCAGCAGAAAAAAAAGAAGTATAGACAAGGGACCAACTTGACTAAATCTCAGTTGTTTTATGGACTTCAAATACAAGGAGGAAATATACAGGATCAGTGACCAAGTCGGCTTAAAAAAATGAAAAACACAAAAGTTACAGCATGACAAGTAAGGACTCTACATTCCCAAATTTAGCCATGCTTCTGTTCTGAAGAGTTTACTTATCTGAATGTTTTCTACACTAGTCTTGATCTCCCTTGCTGTATTTTACAACATTCTATTCTACGTAGCTGAAAATTTTTAATGTTTCAGAAAACTGAGTTTTGCTCAGAAAAATAACATCACTCAACTCCTTTAAATACCAATCAACAACAGTTTAAGTGAAGATCATATCAAAGGGTACAGAAGAAAATCAGAATTTTCATGGGTAACCATAACCCAGTTTCCTACTTCTGTAACTTCTACAATATTCTCCTAATAAGCAGTCACATGTTCTTGCTGTGCTCACTTCTGATACTTGACATTATAGTATCCCTCAGAAAAGGCAACCTTTAAGGGAAAACCTCTGTGATTTCAAAATGAACTGTGTCCTTCCTAAAGCTGCCGGTTTACACAGAACAGTAATAAATTCTGAATTGCTTGAAAAAAATCCCTACACTCAGGTAAATTTTCACCAGCCCTGGGATCTGCACACAAAGTCTCAAGATCTCCCATAAAAGCAAAAAAATTAGAGACTTTTTGAATCATACTAATAGAATTAAATAAACAGTGCATAAATTACAGTAAAAAGGAGCAAAAAGCAGTTTAAAGTTTGAATTTAGGTTTCTGATTTTGGTTTAAAAGTATTCCAAAAAAAACCCAAAACACTGTTTTCAACAACAGATACAATACTCAGACTTGCCAGAATAGTAATCTTTGTATTATATCTAGACCAGGTAAGATTCAGCGTTGTAATAGATGATGTCAAATTTCCATGCTGATCACATACCATGATGCCAAGCAGTCAGATTAATAACAGCATGTCACCACAGATCAGATTCCTGACTTCGGAGTCAGAAAAATAATTTACTTGTAGCTATGGATGGGCACATTTCTTCCTATGAGAAAATCTGAACACAGCCAGACTCATTCACAGAACCTGTTTATCACATGCAGTTCACAGCCAGTCTGGTATATCCATCAGGTTATTCCTCCCTTCACTGTACTAAATGGGTAAAAAAAAAAAATAACGGGTTTAGCAAAACCATCGTACTTATGCCTTGCAGAACAGGAGAGGCCTGCACAAGATAAGTCAGTGTGCTTGCAGGGGACAGACCACACTCCCCACATATAACTGTCCCTAAAGACAAATGCTATCGTCAGGAGACCAGACCCCATCAGCAACCAAGGAGACACAATGCATGGCAGATCAAGGCAAGGCAGTCATTAAAGGTCAGACCAAATTTCAAGAAATCTGCCTCTGTCTACAGCAGGAAGAGAGACTACATAAAGCATAAAGATGCAGGAACAACTGTTTCTAAGCATATGGGGAACCACAACTAAAATAAAGTGAGTTTTGAATCAGGAAGGGAAAAAAGGCTTGAGAAGCTAGTGTGAAGATGAGATCAATAGCAGGAAAAGAGACAGCTCACAAGGGCCAGGAGTGCCTTCTCCAAATAAAAACACCTACCTGCTATCCACATACCATCAGCAGCATATAATAACATATCAGCAGGAGCCCTAGTTGGAGGATAGTACTCCTGAGGCAGGTTAGCATCCTTGATGGCCCACCCACCAGAAAGCAGGTGACCTTTAAGGAAGGCCCCTTTCAACCCAAGCCATTCTATTATATGATTCAAACTGGCTGCTGAAATCATCTACACCTGATGGTTTTTATCCCACAGAAACTCAAGCATCACATAGAGAGGAAACATTTGATATCTGATAACGAGTTAGGCTCAAATAGAGAAATTATCAACTACATCACTGTGAGGCAAGCAAACCTCAAGCACAACAAAAGTAAAAAAATTCTTAGGTATAAGAAGAAGATGCATTTCACTAGTCACAAAGATTACAACTCTTTCTGCCTTCAAATAAATGTTAAGTCCCTCATTCCTTTACCTTTTTAATGTCAAAAGTGACGTTACGTGTTATGAATCCTAGCAAAAAAAAAAAAAAAAACACAGAAAAAGTATGCAAATTAGTAGAATTTTGATAATAGTTACATCTGATCTCTAACATCACAAGAGAATCAGAAAGTAGCTACAGTGCTAGAAAAAATATTTTATGTGAAAAGAATATATATTTTTTTAGATGTAAGACTTGCAACATCAAATAGAAGGAAATAGCTTGTGTATGGCAAGGAAGCCTGTATGGACGACAGAAAAATGTCTTCACAGTTATTCCCAGGTAAATTCCAGCTGGAGCAGACAGACTCTGAATCGTGAGCTGGGTACAAACAAGAAGTCTGCAACCAGAGAGAGCAAAACACTTAAAATAAACTCAGTGTTTCACAGACAGGGCTTGAATTCTCTACTCAGATTTGGCACTTTTTCTTGTAGTTCCATAATTTGACTGTTCCTCTTTAAAATAGATGCCTCAAAGGAGAGCTGTGCCATCCTGTACACTGTTATGCTAGTAGACTGAACTATCCCAGCAAATATAACCAAGCACTCAATTATCTCAACAGGGAATTCTTAGCACTGGCACGGATTTGGCCTGTGCTCCCAGACGATTTCTGGGCTTAATCAGGAATTAGCAGAAGCCAAAAACCCTGCTCACTAGGCATGCTGAGTGTTGGAGGGAAGATTTTAGCAGTGTTTTATGAGCAGGTCATTTCAAGTCACATGGTGTCAGTACCATACAATGCTCTTGAACACATCTAATTTACTAGTATAAACCCAGCCTGAGCATCTCTAAACTGTTTTGATGTAGAACTCAAGGAAGCTGTGGACACAAAAGCACATCAGTAAGTACATAATCAGGCAGTCCCTGGTGACTCCACATGGGTAACATCAGTGGTCCTAAGTGACCGCAGAGGGATATGCCAAAACAAACTGTGACAGCATGAAGAAAATTCATTGTCCATTTCCAGATAATCATCCACATTCATTTCAGCTTCCTTTATCAACGACTAATCCAACTAGTTTTAAACTCCTTTAGGATTCGCAATATCTGAGCCTGGGCATTACATTCACTGGAAGAGAAAATAAATCGGAGGACAGGCAGCCTGGGGATGGATATTTCTAACAGTTCTAACTACATGAAAGGATGCCTAACTGCACTTAAAGATGACTCTGACCAATAGTCAGAATAGAGCAGTAATATAACTAATCATAATTTCATGTTTTTCTAATAAAAGATTGCCATGAACACGTAAATCAAAGTAGGAAGTGTTTTTTGTTTTTGGTTTTGTTTTTTGCTTTAGCTGCAGAGTAAGGTGAAAAAAAGGCAAAGAAAAGTGAATATGAGCTGATTGCCTAGAGTAAAATAAAAAACTTGCACCTTCCCTTTCCAATATGGTCATGTCACAGAATCAGAATCATTTAAGTTGGAAAAGACACTTAAGACCAACAAATCCAACCACCATTTTACACTACCATGTCCACCAGTAAACCAAATCTCTCAGTGTCATGTCCACACATCTCTCGAATACCTCCAGGGATGGAGTATCACCACTGCTCTTAGCAGCCCTTGTCAGAACTTGGCCACCCCCTCTGTGAAGAAATTCATCCTGATATCCAATTTAAGTCTCCCCTGGTGTAACTTGAGGTCATTTCCTCATGTTCTGTCACTTTTCAGTTTCTGAAAGAGATGGACACTCTCCTCACTGGTATGTCTTTTCAAAGTAGCTGTAGAGAGCAATGAGGCCTCCCCTGAGCCTTCTTTTCTTTGAATTAAAAAACCCCAGTTCCCTCTGCTGTTCCTCATATGTCTACCTACCAGTAGATTTGAAAAACAGTATTTTAATATATTTTTTTTAATTATTCAGTCCTCCCCCATGCTTCGAGGCATAAGATTGTGGTGTAACTGAAAAAACCACAAGTCCAAAATATGCTACATTCATAGTAATGCATCCAGACAATTCTGAAGAATGAATATTAGAAGCTTTGCAAGTTTCCCTGTATTGATTCTTTTTCAGATTCTCTTGGCACACCACTGGAAAATTTGTCATCACAAAACAAAATGCAGAAACAAAAGAGTGTCACCTTCCCATTTTACAGTGAAAGAAAATTGTCTAGGAATATTACAATTACTGAAATAGCAGTGAATTTTGTCTCCAAATGACCCAGTTTACTTATTACTGCTTCACAAAGCTTCTAAATGAGGAAAGCATTAAATGTTCCTGCAGTTCATATCAATGGGTAGTAACATGCAGAAGCCACCATGCAGGCCATTTCTGCTCACTCTAATGTAGTAGCACCACAGGATTTACTTCACAGAACTGTGAAGGAGGCATTAGTATTACCCTTAAGCTTTATGGCACCTCAGCTTTACAAATGAGAAACTGGTGTTTCTATACCATAATTGGTGTAGGGCATCATTCTTTTATATTACACTCAATTCTATTTCCAGGTTCTACATTAAAAGGTGACTCCCCTCTCCATCCAGTAATTTTCTCCAAAGAAATTCTTTTTTTCAGTTGTGTTTAATTTTCCCACATGTTTTGGAAGGAGATGCTCATGTACGTGTCCTTTCCACTCTAATCCAACACCAGTAGAGATTTTATTTCACATATTCACTAGGGCTGTTTGATCTTCTCCTTTCTTCAGGCCATGGTTTCTACCCAGTTCAGCCCACTTCATCCATTTCAGCCACTCCTGACATAAATCCTTCTGCCTCTTCTCTACATAGTGAAGTAATATCTCCCACACAAGTGTGATGTATCCCTACTGTTCCTCAGATTAGCAGCACCTCTGCATGGCCTTTCCCATCATCTGCCCAGCCACTTTCTGTCTCAACCTTTGGCAGACAGTCCCACATCTTCTTACTCGTCTTGTTCTTCAGGTTGCTGACTGCCCATTACATTTTGCACTGAAAATATTGCCTTCTCCTCTCACAACCAGATCTATTCAGCTCATCTCTTGCAGGATACACTTACACGCATTATGACTTCCTCCAGAGCACTCTAGAAATACAACCCAACTTAAAAAAAAAAAGCACTGCATGCTCATGGCAATATGTAATTTGAGCAGAGATGTGATAAGAGCTTTGTTTGAAATAAAAAGCCTGATTTTCTTCTCATCTACAGAACAGATTAATATTGCAGAACAGCAGGCAACACTGTAGGATATAATGTCTCAATAATGTAGCAATGATGTAGGAATTGGCAATGCTGCATCTTATAGGAGAGGGAAGTGATTTTATTTTTAAACAAAACCAGTTTTAGTCCTTCATACTCAGCTTTGCACATGTACATACTCACAACACAAAATGTGTGAGCCCAAGCTGTCTCTCCAGCATGCAGGAAAGAGGACATACACACGCACATGCAGTGTCTGGGAACCCCTGCATTGAAGTAGGAGATAAAGGGACATCACCTGTTGAGTTCTTCTCATATCTTCTGGGTTCCTCAGGATGGTGACCAGACGCTGGCTTTAGATATAAATTTTTGTAGCCATTAGGAACTAATGATTTCTCCATCCAGCTCTCTGAGTAATCAAGATTTGCGCATTGCTCCTTGTCTCCCAGGTTTGGTAGGAAGCTGGATGAAGATGTGAGGTAGGAACTAGCCAAGCACAAAGCCATGCTATTTTCACAGCTCCCTCCTGGTTTTTTCTCAGTGCTTCCACAACCAGACATTCCCGCTCTTAATTCTTCTGTAATGACTCTGTGTAACACCATCTGCAAGAGAAATCATCCTGGGTTCCAGGTTGCACTACACATCTGAAATGAAGCTAAGGGTTCAAGAATGGTTATTTCTTCAGAAGAGGATACTTAAATTACCAATTTGGCTGTAAGGTGGCTTGAATTTGTGCCCAAAGACTGCATAATATGTTTATTGCATCACTGTGAACAGCCTGCTATGAGCAGCTGGAAACTGCAGAAATGCAAATTAACTTTTTCACTTGCTGCTCTCAAGGTTCATTTATAACTCTCAGAACTTTTGTAAAATCCCGTCAAGGCCAATGCATTATATTTAAATAAATCGATTGTTAGGAAATTTTCAGCAATACTCATAATTACTTTATACCGAGTAAGACAAAAACATTCCTAGAAAAACACTTTCAAGCTATTATTTCCAGGGAAGATCACACACATTGGAAAAAATAAACTGTTGTTAGGAAATGGTTATACTTAAAACAATCGATGTAATACAAAGAAACTGTGAGCAGAATAGGAAATAGTCTTCTGCATTAACCATATGACACTAGAGTAAGTGTTAGACAACAGATGATCATATTTTTCTGGTTTGTTCCAGATCCCCACTCCAGCAGACATCTCCAATTCCTGCTCTCAAATCTCACCTTCTCTATCAATCCACCTGATACTCCCAAACCACTTCCATGAGATGTCCTCCACTCAGTATTTCTTCTTACTTCCTAATCCCTATTTTTCTCTCCCAAACATTAACAACTGTCCTGCCATAAAATTGAAACTCTCTTTGCTAGGAAGGACCAAGTTACCATGGCTGTGCACGGTATCAACACAGCAACCATATTTAAAATAAACAATAGGTTTTTTTAGAAAGAGCCTCTAGTTACTTAGTTTCAAGTCCTCTCAGATGGATATGGCCTTAAAACAGTTTGTGAGTGATGTTCACTCACCCTTCTGTATCAGCTTTTCTATGCAGTTTTAAGATCTACTCTTCTTTCCACAAAAGAAAATTATTCTTTTTTTTTTTTAACTTAGTTTTCTATTTCAATGAAGTTTCAATGGCCCCTGACCAAAAACAAAACAAAACAAAACAAAACAAAAAAAAAAAAAAAAAAGAATGAATGTATTAATGTCTCTAAAAACGCAGCAAAGAATGAATTTATGAATACCTCAGATTTCTGTGGGGCTGCTGCTGATAGCAAGAACAGTGGGGAGGTATGTGATGATTCCGTGGCAGAAGGATCTTCCCTATGCTCTAAAGCTCATTTGTGGAGTTGCTTTTCCAGCCTCCGTGCTCTGACATCCTGAAAAAGAAGCCCAGCAGTGAGTGATCCTGTCAAAACGGCATCTGTGGGAAGTCAAGGACAATACAACATCCCTGAAGAAAACAAAAGGACTCAATTTAAACACATCAGTGGCTCTGTGCATGGCTAGAGTGCTGTCTGCGTTCAGTCCTCAGAGTGACTTTCATGTTAAGACTTGGCAATGGGAGTGTTATTTCAGAGAGCTAAGGTCACTCTGGGGATAGGAGGTGGCTTGTGCCCAAATTCCGACTTCAGACCTTCACAAGAAATAAAAATAAAAACAAGAAAGAAGTAAAAACATTGCATTGGAAAATATCTAAGAAACACCCAGTGTGATCCCTAGAAACCTGCAGCTTTCTCAGCTTCCCACCTGAGAGCAAATATCACTATGTGAAGTGGGCATCATGATAAAACAGTGCTTAAATGAAATGGCCCACAACTAACTAGTGGTATTTTGTCAAAACTTCTCAGATGTAATACAAAAATAACAATATACAATGGAAAACATATTTAAATAATGTAACATTTAAATCACCATGACTTTTTTACAATAAAGCTCTAAGGAATGTCAGATTTTCAATACTGCAGCATAATTATTAGATGACTTTCAAACACTGCATTTCATTGCTGTGTATGTGTTTGTTTAAATGGTACATATAACCTGTGCTTATGTATGACGTGCTGCAAGTTTATCCCACATAAGACACTCACAGTTGTGTCAGCTGATCTCATGTACTCAGTGGCAGCAGGTCTGCTGAAGAAATTGGGTCTTCAGATTGCAATCTTGGAACCTCTCCCACAAAACTGTCTGTGATAAGCAACTTGCAGTAATGGCATCCAAAACAGCATCCAAAAACATGCTGCAAAATCGGAAGACCAAGAGCATTAAGAAGACTAAAAGAGACCCTCGACTCCCCTTTGAGTAAATAACTCAGATTATTATGCAGTGGATCACATGCAGCCCTGCAAAAGGAAACCTCCCGAGTGTTCTCAGTCTCTAAATACTGCACTCAATTCACTATACACATGAAGTTTTCCTGGTTTTTTTTTTTTTTTTTTTTTTTGGTTGGTGCTTTTTTTCAGATGTTTTGTAATGGTGCAACAATGGAAATGAAGATGTTTTTGTTTCTGGATAAAACAGGACTGCAGAGCACGATTGCATCTGCCAGCAGTGACGTCTTTCTCTCCCTGTGCAATGCACTGACTGCTTGACAATCACAAACCATTCGTATAGTGTCATGAGCCTATGCAGGTGTGACAGAGTGCCGTTCTTCATGCAGAGCTCTGCTCTACCTGACTGCTGTGAAAAAAGAGACACCTGTAGCAAGGCAATTTTGGGGCAGTTGCTCACCAGCAGCTGGGGAGGAGCACATGTCCTTCCAGCTGGGAGAAACAGCAGTGGCACTGTTACACGTGGCTGCACCGATGGCTATGGCAGAGCCTGAGCCCAACTGCCCTGTTCACATCACGCTGGCCAAAATGGAGGCGAGAGCCAACCTGAAGGGAACATGATATCAATCCCTTTGGGCATAGGTGAACATTTCACCTTTTATATGCTATCTGTATTAAAACTGTCACGCAGTCCGGTTAGTTATGTTTTTCATGCATACAAACAAAGAAACACCTGTGGGGGCCTGAAGCTAAGCTCTTTTAAAGAAAGGCATTTCAACAGAACATCCTGACTGGGAGAGGATCCTACTTTAGATGCTGAGTATTTTAATAATGTCAGTGCTAGGGAGCAAAACAATATAGAGCTGACATTACAGACTATGTGGGTTGGTCAGAAATAGGGTTTCAGGGATGGAAAATTCTTGCTCATATTATTCACTGAAGTAATAAAAATGACAGCAGAAAAAGTCACCTTTTTTTCTGCTGTACACTCCTGGATCAGCTTTGTCAGAAAACATGGCCAGAAATATATAACAGTTCAGCATTGCAAAGAGCAGATGGGGAAAAAAAAAAAAAAAACAACAAAAAAAACCCTATGCCTTTCCTCACATTAGATTGCTTGCAGTGAAATGGCAGCAACTGTGAGAAGGTAATTCCAGGAGCACTGAAGACACTTCAGATTTGACCTGAGCTTGACTTTCAACTTGCTTTCAAACTTGACAGACATGGCTGCAGGATTTTTCCTTCTCCCCTTGAACCCACTGGGCATTAAGGGTGTTCAGCACCTTGCATGAGCAAACCCTTTTCTGTCTCTTCTTGTCATATATCTCTTCCTTTCAGATATTTGCTGCTGCCCTATACCTTCTCCCTGCTACCTCCTTATTCCCAATAGCATGACAGCTCTATTTAGGTATGTGTGCCAGTGCACATCACAGGCAGTTCCACTCTAACTCCAGCTATCAATTTTCTTGTCCAAACAAGTACACTTCACATTTTCTCTTGCTTTTTTTTTCAGCACAGCAGTGCTCCCATGTTCAAGTATCTCAATATACCCTTCTCTGCAGCCCTGCCCAGATGCTGGAGCGAGCACACAGCTCTCCTGCAGGAGAGCTTGGCAGCATGATACTCCATGCACTGCTGCTGGCTGAACTGTTTCTTACTGACCACCAAGGGAAGTGGATGCCCCATACCAGAGTGCTTAAGGCCAGGTTGGAAGGGTCCTGGGCAGCCTGATGTAGAGACTGGCAACCCTGTGCGTGGCAAGGAGGTTGGAGCTTGATGACCTTTCAGGTTCCTTCCAACTTAAGCCATTTCTATAACTCTATGAAAGAAATCCAGACATCTGTGACATCTAGCACATTTCTGTCTACCCATAAAACGTGACCTGAAAAATACCACTACCACATTAAAACACCTCTGCAATGACATAAAGTTCATGGTGTCAAGAACCATGAGACTGCAAAGCATTTTGTTCCACAGCTGCCTCCTCACACTGGAAGAGTAAAGTCTCCTAAAACAGTTGGCAGCAGGAATAATTTTAGTCTCAAGTATGCACAAGGCCACCCACCTGTCTGCCCTCTAATCTAGGAGGCAAAAATGATGCTGTGCCTTTCCGTGGCACTGGAACTAGCAGGAAGTCCTGAGCTGTAACTAATCCACAGCAACTGATTCATTGTGCGGCCTCAGGCAAATCCCTTCACCCCCTTCACTTTCCTTTCCATTTCTGTAAGTGAAAACAGCAGCATACACTTACTTCATGGGGACGCTGCCATCATGGGCTGAAGAAGTGCCAGTGCCTCACAGCCCCCTCTGCCAAGGAAACTGGCATTTGCTGATGTGGAAAGCAAAGCCAGTTTGTTCCCATAGTGCAGGCTCGGCAGAGCAAAACCAGAACTTTGCAAGGGAAATCTACAAATTAGAAAGCAGAAATCAGAGCTGGGAAAACAGAGGTTAAAAGACATTGCATTCAAATGGGCACTGACTCCTCTGGGATTCACTGAGCCTCCTCTGCCATATCAAAACTTCTGCTTTTCTTAAGTCCATTTAGAAGTTTGGGCAAAATCCATGAGGTAAAATATTTACCTGAGGTTGAAATTAAAAGCCATTTAAAGTGGCTGTGATTCTGACTTAAACCTAAAGGGAAATTTTATGCAGACATTAGAGCCAACGTTATCAAATCCACAAACAATATCAATTTTCTTTGTTTGTCATGTTTCCCTTCTGACTGGTTCTTACTATCACCGAGCAGCCTTCATGTTATAGAGTAGTGCAAAATGCAATAGGTATTATCAAGAAGAAAAACAACAACAATTGAGGCACTCTATCACAGCCTGTCATATTTTAACTGAGGCTCAACCACAGCAAACAACAAAATGTGCCAACGCCAGCAACTGGGGGAAGATGCATTTACAAGATAAAGCTCAGCCTTCTCTGTACGAATGCACCCACCAGAATGGATGAAGGCTGTGCATGATTATTGCTTGGAGCACACGGCTGGTGGGAAGGTTTTCCTACAGCCTCAATAGTGAGTTGTAATTGAAAATGTCTATCCTAGTCTCCATCCCTGTGCGACAGGACAGCTGTGATATGTCTTCTGACTCTGCCATCCTCTGCCAAGTCAATCCCCTCATTAGCTTCCTTAAACACCACCTGTCCCTGTTGAGAAATTGCTCTGAAACAACAACAGCAAAGTGTCACACTCTACTCTTATTAGGGAACTAACTGCAAGCATAGCAGATGTAAGAGCAGGGTGCGCAGCCTGAGCACTGCCACCTATTTTGGCCATTCCCCAGTCTTTACTGGCCTGATTTCTTAGAACTAAAATCTAACAGGCCCCTTATTTTCTGCTGGTTGCTGGAGGGAAGGCTGAAACGCATCATTGTGAATTATTCCTAACATATAGTCCACTGTTTATACAGCCACAGGATTTAATCAGCAGAGGAAAGATTTTCAGACAAATGTTTTGCACATAACTGTCCACTTTACACAGAATAATGAAAATTATCTTTGATCAGATCCATTTTCCTCCTTTTCAGGCACTTCTTTACAGGCAGCTTGGATTCCTGTCAGTGGCTTAGGAATGATCTTCTGCACTTGCCAGACACATATTGTCATTACTCAACCAATTCCCACAGAATTATGATAATTACAGCTATTAATCTGCCAGTGCCTCCACAAGCCCATGTTCCTGCCTGCAGTGTAAGTCATCCCATTTATTTACATACTCATCAACTTTTCTTTCCCCCACAGCTGAGTCACCAGTCCCAACACAGAAACAATTTGGGTTTCTTTGAACTCTCTTGCTGATATCCATTCTGTATCTGTTTTATGAATTTTGAGGTGAGGGCTGACCCACTGGTAGAGCAAGGTGGAGGGCATGCTCCTCCCATGCTTGGCTACAGTACTGCACAGAATGATCCTTTACAGCATTAAAATTGCTTTTGTACAGCAGAGAATGACATAGCAAGTGTCCCCAGTCACACCAGCATTGAACCCACGACACCCACCTGAAGACATTAGAAGACAATTACCGTGCAAAGTAGGGAAATGTGATCTGGCAGCAGGAAGGTTTGACCATCTCTGGAATTCCACACATTACGATGGGTTGCATGGACATCACCCAGTGCGATGTCTGCCTACACAGACCCCTGCCTAGGTTAAATAGTCCTGCTTTAAATTTGGCTTCAGTTACATCTCCATGTTAGATTGTGATAGGAATAATAGAAAGGGGGAAGAAATGGAACAGCTATTTCCATTCTGTTCTATTTGATGCATTAAGTGTAGTTTTTCCTATTCTGTGTCAATAATTTATAATATTAGCATGCAGTGCCTTCAGAAACCATTTGCAGCATGTACAGCAAATCCTCCTGACACTTCTCTGCCTACACCAAAAGCTCAGGAAGGAACAGCAGGTCACCAGGACACTGGCCATAAGGAGAGCCCAGAGGGATTTTGCAGTAACAAAGAGGATAAGGATGAATCTCTGAGGCCTTCATGCACATCCATTGCAAACCCAGCAGACTCAAAGTGCAGGAAAAGCTTCTCCAACTGCAACTGGGATTTGAGGCCAGCCACTGCAGCACACGGGGCTCTTCTAAAAGGTTAAGCAATTTATTTTTCATGTCCATAAAAGTACATGGGCCTTGGGAATAATTCCCATCTCCCCCTCCACTTCTGTTCAGCCCTGATACACATTAAAGTACATAACACATGGAGAATGCCATGACCAGGCTGGCTCACAGCTCTCTACCTCTTTTTTCCAGTTTCTAAGCACTAACCATCTTGGAGAAATGTGCAAAAAAATACTTGAAACGCATTCAAAAATAAGCAGCTGGAACAGTGAAAGGGTGGAAGTGTAGGGCTGCTCATTACAGTCATTCCTACAAAATGCCTCGAAAACTTAAGTTTCGAAAACTATTAAGTTGTTGAGCAATTACTTCAAAACTAAGATGCAAAAGGAGGTGAGGAAAACAGTTCAATCATTAAAACTGTGCAGGTAGCAGCAGGCTATTTTCAGCACCTAAATCATGATCTCTAGTACAATGGTGACTAATGGCTTCATTCTGTCACAAGGACACAGTCAAAAGAAGGGTGCTGTCATCCCAGCATGAATATTGCAGGATAGGTGCTGCAGCTCACAATAGTTTTTACTTCTTGACTCCCAGAGGAAAGGGATTTACTGCTGGAATATGTTTGTGCTAAATTATCACATCCACAGTGGCCAGAAAGTAGTGGAAATGCAGTGAGGTTCTGCTCATTTCTCTTCCCTTGTCCATTTACTCCCAAAGGATAGCAAGTAGCAAAATGTTTTCATATTTATCCCTGCATGGCTAGACCCAGTTTCCTAGATAACACCATACAAAGCCTGCAAGGCAGGCAGCCTGTAGTCACAAAATCCAGATTTCTCCAAAGCCTGAGCTGTCTGATGCTGCTCTGAAAGAACTGACTTGCAACTCGTATGATGTTGATGAAATATTACCATCATTCCTCCTGAAAGTGAATCAATTTATCACAGTGTTGTTGGCTTTTATTCCAGAAATTTCAGATACGAAGAGAAAAATTTCATAGCACTAAATATTTTGTGGTAATAAATTAATATAATTACAGATTTAATACATCTGTAAAATGTTTTCCCCGGGGAGAAAACAGGTATTCTCCTGCTACTATGATATTCCTGGCAGTCGAGAGAAATGCAAAGTTAAACAACAGATCCGCCTTTACTTTCACAGTCAGTGATTCTTTCATAAAGCTTTTAAAGATCAGTTACATCCCATCAATGCAGAAGCCAGGCTGAACTAAGTGATTTATGCACAAATAGCCCTATACAGCCAACCTGGAGAACGGGCAGTTGCCTGTTCAACATACGTTTAAAGCACTGTTATTCTGACACTGTATTATACTTTACCATTACATCAGTTTTCCCAGTTCCTCACATTTCTGTCATGAAGTCATCTTGTTGCACACGTAGCTCTGTGCAACTTTCACAACACGTACGCAGCTGAATAAAAAATTGAAATCAGAGAGCAATTTTTACTGACAGAACTGTGCAACTTCCCAAACACAAAGTGAAAAAAGTTAATTAATGTTTTACAAAGCTACTTTTGCTCTTCAGGTTTATCTCACAGAGTCAGTTTGCTTAAGAGTAAGAAAAGACAAATTCACTTTCCTTTTACCTGGTAAATAGAGGTGGTGCTTGTTTCCAGTAGAAGCTGGAAGCACGGTTGAGCTTGACTTTTGAAGAAATATTGCAATGGCTTGTTGGGACCTTAAATTAGATGGAAGGCCAGCCTTGAAACTAAAGGCACTCTTTCTCACCTGGTGCAGGGGTGAGCAGCTGATATCCTGCTACTGACACACAAACAGTTTCCTAAAAACCAGTTCTCCAAGAGAGGCTGGAAATATCAACTAGCTAGTGTTAAATCTTGTGTGCTCTGGTGTGGCCTGGAGGGAATTCTGCCTGCCTTATTCTCACCTCTACAGTCCATAGGAATCAGTAACCACACCTCTCAGCACTGCTATAGGACAGCAGGCAGTGCCCATGCTAGTGGAGCATGGGGAGCATCTGGCTTTTCCCTCCTGCATCACAGATGAGCAGAGCTGGGGGCAGGATACACTGTCAGCGTTGTCACAATAGAGCCCTGTCCCCCCTTCCACAAAAAGCTATATCTTGTCTACTCAAACAAGGCTCAGACTTCCAGAAAAAGACATATGCTGGCACCTTTATGAGTCTGAGAATCGTCTGCAAAGTCAGTAAGGAAGCAGAGGTCTTTGGAAGTGTTTTTGGAACAGCCCGCACACTAGGGAAAATGATGGATATTTTAATTTCACAGCTTTAACTGAAGAATTAGAGTTATCCTCAAGGTGGCTCCTCAATCAGTCAGAAGAGCCTCTTGGTATTTTGATTTTGCTGTTGAACAGTCCTGCAAGCTCAAATGCAAAACAGTACACAATCCAAATTCTGAAGTAACAAAGAAATCCTACCCTAGAAAGAAGAAGCAGGCAATATCTATTCAGAAAACATCTAACAGAGCACAACAGCAATATCCAGATATTTTTTCCATATTATGCCTGAGATCACCCAGTGGAGAAAATGAGTTGAAATGCATCTTAAAAACCTCCTTGTAAAATATATAATTGGAGCACACTGCAGCAACGTGAGCCTTATTGCATGTCAAAACCTATTACTTACAACAAGGAGTTACAGCACAGTCATATTCAAAAAACCTCCCTAGAAAAACAGCAAAGAGTAGAATTTTTCACCACCATTGGGATGATCATGGGGGAGAGTTTGAGAGAATCTAGGAAATATGTTACTCTCTGGGCCTGATTAATTATTATTTGTCTGTGGCAGAGCTCCTAAGGAAGAAGGTCCTTTGGTTTGCTCTGTACTGTGAGGGTATATGGCGGGCTCTGCACTCAGCAACACCACACTGCCTCTATTTTGTACTGGAGATGGGGGTAGAGAGACCAGAACACAACCATTTCAGTGCATTGCAGAAAGTTAAGATCAAAACCCCCAAAATATAACCACAAAGACTTACAATCCTTGTACTGTCTCCAGCGTTCAGAAGGAGAATGAAGAAATCAGAGTCTGTTTCTTATAAGGTCGATATTTCCTGGAAAACTCTAATCGAAAGAACACAGCTTATTTTCAGAGGAGGTTTCTCTGTCGTGTCCTCACATGCTCTGAGCACACTGTACTTCCAGAATTTCATGTTTTATTGACCATCCCATACTTGAATTCAGCTAATGGATGGTACTAGTTATTCAGTCTCTTGGTACAGGAGAGATTTTAGTTATGCTTGAATGCAAATATGACTCACAGGACCATACTCTTTGCAGATTTTATGCAACTGCTAGAGCACTATACCCTACAATCAAAGCACAGAAGAGATTTTGAAAAACAGAGCAGAATGACCACCTCCTCACTGTTCTGTATCCAATAACCGGTTTCTTTCCTACTAAATGAGAACATAACAGCCAAATGAGAGCAGTGGTTTGCATCCACTTTCCATTGGCATGACCAAGACACCTGCCCAGCAGATCACTTGCAGGCACATTTAGCCTTCAACACACAAGTAGTGTAATGCTACTTTTACCCACCCAAGAGGGTAGCAAGGGCTCCTGCTTTGCTGTATTGAGGCATGAAAACCTACTTAGCTCACAAGTCAAGTACAAATACAGTATTTTCTGGTAGATAACCATTTTTACCTCTTCTCTGAGTAAACAGCACAAGGTAATGGAGGTTCAGCCTAACTGGCAGGAAAGCTTGCTTTGTCAGTAATGGGAATTTAACCTGCAGGAATTCTAAGGGTGAACGGGTACAAATTAATTTCAAGCAGTTCCATCTGAACACACGATCACAGCTTTCAGAGAGGCACTTTGCTTCGAGGTCCCTGGCACCGATGAGAAAATTTATATTAATTTCCTTTGGAGAACAGTAGGTACAGAAAGGAAAGGGATTCTTTTGCTCTCCAGCCTGCAGCAAAAAGGAGTTTCTGTGATGCTGCCCTGATGGAACTACGCCCACCTTTGTAGGCAAAAGTCCCCTTTCAGCTTCTTGTACCAAGTGGCTTCCCACCTCTCTCTGGATGCAGAGAAGGCGAGTAGCCCAGACAAGACACACAAAAAATGCATGTCTGAAGACAGATGTCAGGTGATGTTGTTAATTCCCTTTTTTCCTGGAGGAGATGAGGCAGGACCATGTGTAAGGACGGCCAGCAGCACCTACAGTGAAGAATGTGTGGGAGGCTTGAATTCTCCATGAGTGGCACATTGCTTGTGTTGTTATATAGTAATACAAAAATGTTTGGTTACAGTTTCTTTACTATGCTGAGCTTCTTCCTGAGGTTACTCTTCCTCACAGAATTTTGTGTTGCTGCAGCTTTGCTTTTCGTTGTAAATGAGAAAAGCACCAGCATCTCCCGTGACTTGGGAAGGACTGCAACACCCCTGATTTGGAAGGGCTTCCAGGCCTGCTGCCTGATCAGCAGGCAGCAAAGATTTGTGTGGTACTGAATTACAATCTTAGGTGCACAAAGGAAGCAGCAAGGGAACGCTGCTGCCACGCTTGCTGGCTGCTAGCACAGCTGCTGAAGCATCTTTTCACAGATTTTAAACATCAGTTCTCTCTCCTGTAGTGGCTATGTTGCATAAACTGCACATGTGCTGCCTTAGCTTTCAAACTAGCATCCAAATCCCAAAAGCAACTAATAATGAATTATGGTGGTGCTGCTCTAGAAGTATATGTGTATGTAATTGTCCATTACAGAATTATGTGATAGCCATATACAGAAATGTGATTATCTCTTTATAAGGTAGGCATGTTTACATCACAGCGCAGCTACCCCCAAAGTCCTATGGAGTCATATATTATATAGAGAAAATAGATCTTTAGTATTTAAATATAAAATGTTTATAGATTTTCATTTTATAATTATAGGTATGTAGTCTCTAGAAAATGTTGCAGCTACACACATATATGAAGATTGGTAGATAGATCTACAATATCATAAGTGCATGTAAAAAATACGTATATGTATAAAATCACAGACAGCATACATAAATACATTCTCTGTAGCATGAATGCATTATATAACAGGAGAACAACAGCTTGTTTCCAGGGAAATTACAGCTAAGGTCTTTAAGCACATCTCTCCTCTGTGCTCACAGAAAGTGTTTGAGCTAGAAGGGGAAGAAAATATGAATATGACAATGGCATGCAAGGCAAAAGCTTGCAGGGCATCAAGGAGGACGTACAATTTCCTAGGCTCCCAGAGGCTGCTGATGATACATTCCCCTCTCACAGTTAAAGCATCTCCAAGCCACTGGTGATGCCATCCTACTTAGCAAAATCTTCCATTAATATGGAGATGGCAGCATTCTCAGTGTGGCAATTAAATGTTTCAGAAGTGGCAGTGAATTCGCTCTCTCTCCTCTTCCTTTGACAACTGTATACACACACAGACAAATCAAATATACATGTAGACTACCTTCCTTATACTTACGACTATATTTCTCTAATGCATACCTACGTGAGTGGTCGACATCTAGCAGCCCTAGGGAGTTTAGGACAAATAGTTGAAAGTAGGTAAAAACATACACACTTCTGTGTGTGCATGGATTACCTAGGACTCTGACTGCTAATCATGAGCAAAACAAATGCACGTGAATGCCTAAAACTGCACAAAGCTATGTCTTTCACCTATTTTATTTATTTACAACATTTATGGAGTGTTTTGCAAAGATAATTCTCAACTGTTACTTGCCAGTTTACAAGCACATTTAACATCTGCCATGTCAGGTAAATGTGTAGCTATTTACTCTTCTGTAGAAATGGTGCTGATTACATAAAGGAGCAGGTGTATTTCTTGGGTAATGCAGCTGAAACAGAAATATTTTCTCCCAGGGGAAACCAGCCACTATGTATGAAATGTGCTGAGGATACAGGACACAGTGCTTACTAGGAAAGCCTCAGCAAATTTCCCCACAAGGTGCACATCAGAAGCATCCCCACCAGGTACCTGAACATGCTGTTATGAAATTACTCCACTAACAACAGCAAACTCTGTTCTTTGAAGGAGGCGGCCAACAGCAAATTCCCTTCACAGCCAGAGATTAACAAAGCTTTTTCTCCCCCTCTGTCTCTCTCATGCACACACCTTGAACACAGCAGCCCCCTGTATGCTGTTCTTTCCTTTTGGAAATGTCGATGTCCTGAGTCTGCAAGGTTGTGCAGCTGGCCAGGAGCCTGCTGTGCAGCCTCATTACTGTGATGGCTATGAAGCACGTTAACACCTATCACCTTCTGCTCCTGTGCAGGTGCTGTTGTTAGCTCTAGGTGTTCTTCTCCCATGCTTGACCTCATATTACAGCCCCTACCCATCACTGTGTGCCTTGATGTTGTTACTCTAAAGCAAAGTTATTCTCCCCACACTCAGTGCCCAGCTCTTCTTTCTCCATCTTAGCTTAGCTTAGCTTTCTTTTCATCCAGTTAAGAATAAAAGTACCTCCAAGTCATATCACAGATAGGCAGTCTGTCTTTCAACAGTTACCCCAAATATTTACTGCACAATTTGGTAGTTCACTCCTTCGTGGGCTCTTCTTGGACTGCAGGAAGATCTTGTCAAGGTGTGTTAATTAATAATCAATCAGACATATGCAATCTTGGCCTGGAAACTATCCACTGAAATTTTTCATCTTCCCAAACTGTTTTTGAGCCCATCTAAATTGCTTCTCATCAGCCCAGCAGAGCTGACTCAGAGGTAGTGAGTGTATGATACAAAAAGGGTGAATTCCACTAATGAAAAACTCTTTGTGAGTAGTATGCAAATAGGATATGTTTCATCCTTTGTAGTCAGCAACTCAAAACACTGAATGACTGCCTCACTCATTAGAGCAAAGGCATCATGCTGGATACTCATGCTGCCCTCTCTCCCTGTTGTTATCCTCAGTAAAATTCATGCTCATGAAGAATTGCATGATAAATCTCATTCAGTGACTGACACAGCACATAGGAACGAAGGGCTCTTGAAGAGAGTATATAATAGTGTTACACTGCAGCCTTCTCACTTCTGAAAGCCCAATTGGTTTCCAAATGCAATGCCTTTCCTTGTATATTCTGGTCACAGTCTGGAAATTCATTGAAGAGTTTTAGTTCAGAATTTCACAGAAATGGCAATGAAATATTGTTCTGCTGGCACAGTTCAGTGCCACAGTTCTCTATGACTTAAGGAATTACAAAAGAGCATGGACTCTTGCCTGATGGAGAACTTCTGTGGATTTCTAACAACCATAGATCTGAGGCCTCACACTGTGATACACAGATTGACCTAAAGACACAGCAGTGCTACTGAAGTTTAAGCGTTGTTTCAGCTGTACGAAACTGCATTAGCTCCCCTTGTCACTTATGTCTTTTGATTTTATCTTCCTTGAGTTTCTTCCCTGACTTTTCTAATCATACAGCAGATTTTTCTGGAGTACAGAACTCCAGATTGTTCTCAACCTTATGTTAAAGGTTGTCTGAGGTTCCCAGAGCTTTCCTCCATACTTCCATCTCATCTGTGAGAATACATTCAGAGATGTGAGTTCTGAAAAAAACTATATATATGAGAACAGACCTTGCAGACGGTGAGTTTGTCATTATTCTCTTTAATGGCATTGATTTCCTTTTCATTTTCACTGCTGAAGAGAAAGGAAGAACTGTAAATAAGAGAATAATGCTACTGTCACACTGACATACTGTAATGAACAGCACAATATCCCATGAATGAAAAACACAGAAAAGCAGTTCTGCAGAACTACCATTTCCAGGGTCATAGGTGATTTATTTATGGAGCTTTATTTTTTTCCCTATCTTATTGTGTAATGGAATCATTGAAATGCAGAAGCGTAAGATGCTGAAGGGGTCACACAGCACAGCCCTCTGTGAGACATTTCACCTCCTCCAAGGACAGGGAGTTCAGCATCCTGCTGCACCTACCCTGTTGTGCAATAACTGGGATGCAGAACACCCAGTTTTCGCAGCAGGGGTGTGCTGCATCTATCCAGCACACTCCTTCTGACCCCATGGCAGCTCTAGACCCGTGTAGCAAAGATGAGCTGGGGGAAAATTTGCCCAGGACAACTCCCTACTGCACTGAAGCAAATCACCGCAGCACCTCCATCAGCACCAGGCTGAATACCTGTCCTCCACCCTGCCCTTCCCTGTACCAAGACACAGGCTCCTGTCTCCAGATCTCCACATATTCAGCTTACTCACCCAAACTTAGCCCAAGACATTCTGTAACTGTGTATGTTGCATTAACCCTAGAGATAAAGCCTTTACTAACACCTCAACTAACTTGTTTCCTGATGCAAATTAGACTAATTTATTCTGGTCTCTCTGTAGAAAGTAAACCACAGCATAAATGACAAGTATCAGAGAGATCCTGTTCCTTGCTCATACCATACCACAAGCTAAAATGTGACCCTAAGCATTTTGAGACTTACTTTCTTTTCAAATAAGACTGTCATAAATGTCATTGAACATGAAGAGAAGGATAGAAATTTTTGCCATTTCTTAATGAGAAAGAAGCTTGGGAACTCCTCTTTTGGGGGCTGATGTTTAGACACCCAGAGTAAGCAACTTGTAACAATCCTATGTGGCAGGGAGGATCAGAGACAACCCGAGAAGATGACCTGAAAAACTTGGTTTGGTGATTATCTGTCACAAGAGAAAGTAACTTGCTTGAATGGAAATATTTCCTGACATAACTATTTGGAAGTATTTGAGTTCATCAGTGAGTCAGACCCAAAAGGGATGAAGCTATTTGGATTCATTCAACCAAATCTTATTGAAAGTGACCTTCATGAAAAAAGTTCTAAGGCTACTGGAGAAAGAAGCATGATGTGGGAGGTGTTGACCACCAGTGTAAGGTATTTAATAATGTAAAAGAAACAAAGGCTTTGTGTGTGTGTGTTTGTGATTGAAAAATAAGCCCAGAGGATATTGTGAATTCTTCTAGGTTTCAGCAAGCTACCAGTCATAACGGCTTTGCCTCTCTTTTATCTACCAAACCTATGCTCATATTTTACTTGATCTTGGTCACAGTTCTTTAATCCTCCTTATAGAGCAGACTTTACTGAAACAGATTATTGTACAGCAAGGTCTTTGCTATTTCGCTTGCTGTATTTATCTCTCCTGAGACTTGTGTAGGAAACTAATCAGAGCATCAGCTTCTTTCCATCTGAGCAGAAACATGAGAGGTTATGAGTATTACTGTTGAAGATTGCCTTACAGTCCTGTATTTTAAATGTAACCATTTGAAAGAGAGCTAAACCTCAGAAAACACCATAAACTTCTGTGAAGAATCTGTATGCTTCTTCACGTTAAATTTAGTTAGACTGAATTACAGTTAACCTTAGTATACACGTGCAGCAGAAGGAAGGAGTAAATGCCAAGACTCTGTACTGAGACGAACCTTTAGGAGAAAGGAAAAAAAAATACATATGTGAAATGTGGAAGTACTTGGAAGCAGTGAATCTGAGCATTAGTGACCACAGATGGAATTGTGATACTCAGATTCAGCTGTCCTTATGGGGTCAAATCTTATACACTACAGACATAGCAGTAAGGTTCCAGTTTTCGTGCTTACTTCAGTTTCTGATGTTGTCTTCAAGAATATCTCTTTACCTAACAAGCATTCACAGAGTAGGAATAAAGATCACTGTATTTTTAACTTACTTACATGGTGCATTTGTTACAGATTATGCTGTTTCGAAAACAGAAAACAAGCCTGAGAGCAGACAGTGAAGCAGACCTTCATCCAGTTCTGCCTGAAGAAAATATGCACAAGAAAACGCACTTAGATTAAGAATCATTGTATATAAGAGATTAAATGACAGAAGGAAAGCTACAAGGTGAACCAGCAATGATTTAACTGTACACCAACAAATGCAAGCTGGGTCTGTTTGAAGATCTGATAAAGAAAACCAAAAAGCCCAACTCAACACCTGTCAATCACTGCCTCGTGCCTGGTAGTGTGACTGTACATCATTGACCAGACTTCTATTGAACAAATTCTTCAAGCAGTTGTTTATTTATGTATACATTATTATCAGAGAAATAAAAGGGCAGAAAAGAAGAGAGATGTTAAAGGTAGCTGGGAAACCAGGATGCTCTTGGCAGCCACAGGGGCGACAGCCTCGTCCTATGGGCCATGCAGAATGCACAGGACATGAGTAAATTGAGCTTCAAAAGCCTGATCAACCCCAGACTTGAGGTGAGGTGAGTGCTGTATGGAGCCCAAGTAGCAACTCAACGAGTTGGGATGACCTAGCTGGGTCCGGAGCAGCAGCACCCACTGCACCATATCTAGCCCTGGCCATGCGGCTGTGGGAGGGCTGTGGGAGAAAGGGACTTCAACTCCTGCAGCTGAAGTCAGCACTTTCAGGACAAACTCATAACAAGGAGGGTGAAAGATCATGCTGGTCCTGATTACACTAACAGAAAGTACTGAGTTGAAGTGCTGCCTGCCTGCTCCACTATGTGAAATGGGCTCCAGAGAACTTCCAAGTGCTGTGGGGGCTTAGCAGCACAGAAAGGTTGCAAAGGAAATGTCACAGCACTGTGATTCACACTGACGTACACTGCTGAACCCTCTCCATTAAATGCGGTGTGCATTTAAAAAACAAGGAACTTGGACTTACAGTTCATATCTTTATTCGTTACTTAATTTCTGATGCTTTTCTCAGGGAGCTTCCAGATATGAATAATGCCATTCTGCAGATGAGAAAGACGGCAGCTGGGAGGCTGCACAGCGTTTCAGAAGCAGCAGACAGCCTGAAGTCCAGCTTTCCCTCACAGCAGAGCCAATGCAGCAGCACAGCATTTGCAGGGAGCTTCAGCAACATTAAATGTAACGGACATAAAGATGTAACTGAACGCTGCTACCTTGTGCACGCCAGCTGATATCAAACTGTCGCTCCCTCCAGACTATGCAGAGGCGTTACCGAGCTCGTGACCAACGGGAGTACATCAGCACCACCTCCCGGTGGCTGCCTAATTCCATAGCTTTGTGGAATAAAGAACAGGAGGTGAAAAGTGTGACCTCTGTGTGGGAAAACAGCAAAACCATGCGTTACTGGTAACATTTCCAATCCCTGTAACATCCCTTTGGTCCCCAGGCACCAGGCTTTGTCCCTGATATTTGGGAGTCTAAGAGGTAGGTGATGTTTTAAATAATTGAGGAGAACATGCTGGGCAGGTTGAGACATCACACACAAAGGCATGCTCTTGACACACAAAGGCTAAGGTGAAGTAAGCCCAAAAGCTCTCCTCACATCATATGTTGTCATCTGAAAATCAAAGCACACTTAAATGGCAGCACAAAGGCCTGAAAGGGATTCTGAAATACGCATAAACAGTATTTGCAGCAAGAGTCCAAACATGTCCATGCTTTATATGCCTACTTATGCCTCAGCCCATCACGGTAGCCAGGACTGCACTCCGCTTACAAAAGTCTGAAAAGAAATGTCAACATTTGTCTGGAGCAAAGAGAAAGAAATTCAAAGATAAGTGCTGGCAGTTTCCTTCAGAAGGTGTTGGATTTCTGTACTCGAACACGACATTCTCGTAAAGGGCAGCAGGTTGATTATCAGCACTGCTAAGAGGACGAAGACAGCTTCCTGGCTGTTTCCTTGCACACTTGACAGTGCAAAATGATGATGTAGAAAGGAAATTGCTAAGCATAAAATACTCCCTGACTCTTGCAACCTGCATGGAGAAAAAAAAGAGAGA
>VXAB01006257.1:0-54925 GCA_013399175.1 Odontophorus gujanensis
TTTTTTTTTCAGGAAAATTTTGATTTGAATACAGTATCCTTGAATATGAAGACTCATGAGTATATAAGACATAAGTAACAACAAATCTGTACTTTAAATATTTTGAATTTGTAATGGTTATGTTTAAAGCACAAAAACCATAGCTGATTGTACTTTAGAGGCATGCATCATTTAATAGCCTTTAACACAAATCTTCAAAATTCCTCACAGAATGCCATGATTTTAAAATTTTCTCGTATATGGTACGTCTACAGCTAATGGAAATTCAAATGTTATATTGTATGCTGCTTTTGTCTATAGTTTAGAAAAACCTTGTAAAAGTAATCAGTCTTCAAAACTGTAAATAAAAGAATAACTATTCAAATCCTAAATTACTTTGTTCTTTTTTAAGTTCTCATTTCAGACTAGTGTTTTTTGGTGGAGATTTGTTCTAAATAAAAGAGTATGTTGACTACTTTAGGAGGTGGATTTCCTTATGCATAAGATAGCCAAAAGGTTTCAAAATCCCTGAATAATTAACAAGTATTTATGAGAAGCAGCTGTACAAGGAGTAGATTCACTGAACCCTATTTAGACAGCCTTATTAAAGGCAGAGACATTAGAGTGTGGTAGTAAGTCAAGTAGGACATTGAAACGAGTGCAGAAAGGGAAACAACAGACCCATATTAATTGCTAGACCCTAGTGAACCTTGCAGGAGAGAGCCATGTGGTTCTGCTCATCCCAGTATCAGTCCTGTTGTAAGTGCCTAATCAAAATACTTATATATATATATATATACTTATACATGTATTCTTATGTGGGAAAAAATTGTTTCATTACAGTTGGTGAAAAAGCTCAAAATACTAAATTTATGTTAATTGTCATTAGTTTTTAGCATCACTTTGTGACAAAATTACTTAAGTAGTCTCAAAGTTTATTCAAGTTAAACACCTAGTTTTAACTTCACTTTCACACTACTCAGGCTGTTTTGATTTGGGTGTTCAGTATGACTCTGACCAAGATTATTCTTAGAACTTCACATATTAAAAAATTCTGTAGCATGTGTCTATGTCTACTCATTTCCCTCACAGAAGGAAATAACCTGTACTTTGGCTGATCTTTGTAATGCTTCTTTGGTTTATAACACCTGGTAAAATAATCATGCAAGGTAGAAAGTAAAAAACTGCACCCGCAGCAGAAACTTGTGACCGACAGATTCATGAGAAATATGATAGCCCTGATATCAGGTTCTTATTTACATTCTCTTAGGTAGTAGGCAATAAACTAGAAGCTAAATGAAATCAAACAACTTGTCCATTTTTATGTCCATTATCTTTTATGGGTTTCAGAAAAGCGCGGCTATGAGTGATCTACTTGATTAATTTGTCAGACAACCAAAGTAATGGCTAGTTAGTTATACATAATGTGTTGGTAAAGGTAGTTCTTCGGGACATCTCTTCTGTGAAAGAATTATGATTATTTCAGAAATGATTAGCTCTGAAATATTTCTAATATCATGCATATACAGAGGTAATAGACCTGTTAAATAAAATGATGTAAAGAAAAGTCCTTGACCCAAATTCATCCCTCGGGTAGTTTCAGTGATTAGAGAGGAGTCATGCTAAGAATAACATTAACCTCCATGCCAGTACCTAAAATCCCAGTGAATTTAAGGGTAGTAAGAAAAGAGTGAAATTGCAGATGTTATTTAAATAACAGTGTAGTCCAAGAGGATATGAACATATGCTCTAACATTCAGCTAACATGATGGAGTTCAAGATCCTGTACAGAAAGAGTGCTGTGGGAGTGTTCTGGCATTTTATTGAGATGATACACAGTAGACTGGTGAATAACAGACAAGAAAATGGTCACCCAGGGTTGTCTGAGAAAAAAAGAAAAATATGTAATTCTGAAATAAATTGTAAAAGGAACCCTTATATATTAAAGATGCAGCAGTGAAGAAGATAACATTAAAACTGATTCAGAAATATTTAATATATTTTCTCATTGGCTGATCATGCATGTGGTAGGGTAAGCGGTCTTTAGAAGAAATTGAGGTAGAATGATTCTGGTGGAGACTAAGACTGGGAAGTGAAAAGCAGCAAGGGGCTGCTGTGAGGAGCCGAATGCTGTCTTGCAGTATGCCTTGTAATACAGCAATTCACAAACAACTTTTTCTTGCAGTGTATACATGGGGAAAAGTTTAAGGCAAGGCAGGGGACAGTTCCTAACAACATTCACAAAACACAAGTACACAGTACAGAGATCTCTTCGGCTCCCTGCCCAAGTGAAGTTCCTTTGTAGATCTTTTCAGTGGGCATAACCTTCTGCTATATATTTGCCTCATCCTGTGCTGTAGTTTCCCCTGGGTACTCCTTGCAGTGTGGCAACAGCAACCATCCAACAGAAGAGGTTGGTGCTCTGGGAGCAATGAGCTGCAGCAAACTTTGCTTCCCTGGGCCAGATCCCAGAGGGCCAGATTGCTCAGTGCTTTATATACGGGTGCATAAACAACTGCTTTCAGACTATTTAGAACAGAAAGAGAGACCTATGAGAGTAGAACAGCAGTCAGCATTTTGTTCACTCATCATCCTGAATGAAGCAGAAGTGGTTTTGCTACTGTACTTTTTGTTGTTGCTGGAGGTGATTTTTTTGTTTTGTTTTGTTTGCTTTTCTGTTTGTTTTGGTTTTAATTTTCCACCATTTCTGCACATTGCTGATGGGAAATTCCCAGATCATGAGCTATCTTACACATCCTATTTCAGTCCTTATGCTGGAGAAATCCCCTCAGGACAGGAACAATGCTCTAAACACTAGACATACCTTTAAATGCATGCAGTTCATGAAAGATGTTGCATTTTGCTGCCAGAGAAGGTGATAGCAGTCCCTGGAGAATTTTGCAAGTAATCTTCCACTAGCAAATCAAAAATGTGATTTTGAAAAACTTGGACAAGATGAGAGAAAAAAAAATTCCTGAAGGAAAATCAGTCTATCACAAATTCAATCAGTGACAGGAACTGAAGTTTCAGAAGCAGATGCAAGAAATTTCATATGCATGTAACTGGGAAATAAGTTGCATATGAGGGGTGCATTTTATCTTCACCCCTGATAGGCACTGGGCAGCTTAATCCTTTGATTCTCAGAGCTTCTCCCTTTCATAGTTACTTCATATATATATTTCAATATTTTTGTGCATATAAGCTTATAACGTACTTTTTTTCAAATTCACTCTAAGCTCCAGTTTGCATCAGTGTATTTTAACCGTGAGTTACTGTGGAAGGTGAAAAATGCTGATTTTGTCCCTGAGTTAGTAAAGTCTGCAGGATCACAATGTCAGAGTTGTCCTTGTAATTTTTCCATTTCATTCCCTTATGCCAGAACATTCCAAGTACCAGTGTGATGATCGCTTAGTTCACCAAAGATCAAATTTATCAGAGGTACTACCTAAGAGGAGACTGCACTAACATCTGCTAATACATAGGACATATTTGACCCTGTGAAGCAGTGCAGTCCATGGTGCACAGAGCAGTGGTACAGGAGGTACAGATGAATCATCTGCAGCTGACAAGATCTACTGGCATAATTAATCCCTGGACCAAGCTGTGAGTATCAGGAATCTAACCAAGTTTAGGTGATGATGTTTCAGTACATGGCTTATTAGAGATTATTAATTTTTCTTTTACTGTTGGCAGACAACACCAAGCTGGGAGTAAGCATCGATGTGCCTGGGGGTAGGAAGACCTGCAGAGGGATCTGGACAGGTTGGACTGCTGGACTGAGGCCAATGGGATGGAGTTCAACAAGACCAAGTGCCAGGACCTGCACTTAGACCACAACAAGCGCAAGCAATGCTACAGGCTTGGAGCAGAGTGTCTGGAAGACTGTGCTGCAGAAACAGGACTTGGGAGGGGGGGGGGTGGTTGGTTGATGCCCAAATGAACACATGCCAGCAGTATGCCCAGGTGGACAAGGAGGTCAGTGGCATCCTGGCTTGTATCAAAAATAGTGTTGCCAGTAGGAGCAGGGAAACAATCATCCCTCTGTACTCAGATCTGATGAGGCCACATGTGAAATATTGTATTCAGTTCTGGACCCCTCACTGCAAGAAAGACACTGAGGCCCTGGTGCGCTTTCAGTGTAGTACAAGAAAGATGGTGATCTGGAGCACAGCCTTATGAGGAGTGACTGAGGGAACTGGGATTGTTCAGTCTGGAGAAGAGGAAGCTCAAGAGAGACCTTGTAGCTCTCTACAGCTGCTTGAAAGGAGGTTGTGGTCACCCTCTTCTGCTGTGTAATAGGATGAGAGGGAATGACCTCAAGTTACACCAGCGGAGATTCAGATTGGCCATTAGGAAATACTTATTTTCCAAAAGAGTGATCAGACACTGGAACAGGCTGTTCTGCCCAGGATGGTGGTAGAGACACCCTGAAGGTGTTCAAGAAACATTAAATCTTGTATTTAGGGGCAAGGTTTAGTGGAAAATACTGTTGATATGTGGATGGTTGGACTAGATGATCTTTTCCGACCTTGGTGATTCTATGATTCCATGATTTTATAAGGTAATTCACTAAAATGTGCTGCTTGCTTCCTATTGCACAAGGTCATATCTGGAACAGGCTTTTCTTTTTCATAAAACAGTAGAATCATACAACAGTTTGGGTTGGAAGGGACCTTTAAGATTGTCTAGTTCCAACCTCCCTGATATGGGCAGGGGCAACTCCCTCTAGACTGTGTTACTCAAAGTCCCATCCAGCCTGTCTTTGTATTCTTCCAGGGAGGGAACATTCACAGTGTTGCTTGACAACCTGTTCCAGTGTCTCATCCCCCTCACAGTAAAGAATTTCTTCCTAATATCTAGTCTGAATCTACCCTCTTCCATTTTATTATAATTTCCCCTTGTCTGTTGCCACCTGCCCTTATAAAAAGTCCCTTCCCAGCTTCCCTGTAGGCCCCCTTTATGTACTGGAAGGCTGCTATAACATCCCCTCACATGCTTCTCTTCTTCAGGCTGAAGAGCCCCAGATCTCAGTCTGTCCTCATAGGGGAGGTACATAATCCATAGGAAAGAAATTCCAAGAGTGCAGGAAACCCAGCAGAATTTCTGCTTTTGATGATCTAGTTTATGAAAAGTTCCTCGATGGAAACCTGCAAAATTATCTAGTAACACAAACAAAAGAGATGTACAGGATTATATTCAAAAATAAAGTCTTTTTAAAAAAGAGATAATGATATGCGGTTTAGAAATTCAAAAACAAACAAAAAAAAAATCCCAAAACAAACACAAACCCAAAATAAAATCTGTAGTCACTAGTTTGAGAACAAAAAAAAAGATCACAGAAACCTCTCTCTGTGCTTGTGTGCCATCCTGAGTCTGAAGAAGAGTAAAAAGGAACACTGCCCAAGCATAGCAGGCACGTTGGAAGTGACTATTAAAAAGGTCTCAGATAATGAAGTGTCTTCCTACCCTTAACAGAGATGTTGAAGATGGATGGATGAACAGGGTGGCTAATATTACTTGTTCTGAAATATTCCAGGTTCACTTGGTGACCTATTACTTGTTATCGGATATCACGCAGAAAAACAGAATCAAAGGACATCAGACTTGTTCATCATGAGGCTGTGCTGACAGCATTTAAAACATGGTATATTAACCTTTAAGGGTTTGAATACTGATTTCTGTAGTAATGACCACACTGTCATTCAGTAACAGACCAAAAGGCATAACAGAAATCTAGAATTACTTCTAATTAAAAAGTGGGATACTCTGGCTATTCCATATATAGGGAAAAAATGTCAGAATTTTGATAAAATTCTGATTCAGTGGTTATCCTAAGAGCCCTTAGCATTTCATTGTAATGAAGAGAAAAAAAAAAAAAGTAACACCTCAGGGAATTGCATTAAAAAATCTAATAAAAGAATTGATGTCAAAAAAGAAAGCTGGTGAATTTATGTCTACAATTTTCCATCTAAAAATCTATATAGACATCTTTTGTTTATTCTTGAAAGAAATACATAAAAACTGCTTTTTATTTTCCTATCATCTTTACTGGAACAATTAAATGTTCGCATTGTAGAATGAAAAGGTACAATTAGTTTTCTCTACACAGAGAAAGTCAAAGATTTAAATCTATGAACTATCACTTAAATAGGGCTCATGTTTAAAATATGATACTTGCATATTTTGGACAAAATTTATGTATCAGTATACTATTCTCCCAAACAGATAGAAGACCATTCCACAGAAAGAAATAGCAAGTGGTAGAAATGTCCGATAAATATCTAGGAACTGAAAAAGATAAGAACATCTTTTATGTGTAATGCAGTACATTTTTTGAGGTAAACTTTTTGTAACATACACAGAATTACACACTATTTGCCTCAGTTAATGGAAGTTGTTCCTTTCACTCCTTGCAAGCCATGCTGAAAATAGTTTGCTCCCCTGGGTCTGACAGTTAAAAGAATTTTGGTATTGCAAATTTTTGACTGATTCAGAAAAGCGGAGAGATAAATAGATGTTTAATATGCAGACAACACAAATCACCTTGGAATCTTGATACAGAAAACAGACTGAAGTCTGTGGGAAGCTTTCCACTGATTTAAATGGGCCTCAGATAAGGCTCCTGGGTGTCTCCTGGCAAAGCTGCAATTAGAACATCTCATGGTGTTTTTATTACAAGCCTCCATTTTCGCTAGATTATATTCTCAGTATCAATATTCACTCTGGACTCAGCTGTTGCTGTATCCTGTACACCGGCTTTATAAAATGGTGGGGTTAACTTATAAATTATTATCTGCTCAAGTTGCATTATTTTAATAGGAGTAAACACGTCTATATGGAGTTTATTTATTTCTGTGTGTGTGTTAGCATACTGAGTGCTGAAGGACATCCTGGCCAGCCAACACTCTTTGGATCTCTGTCATATCTCTGTCACCCTAACAGTTTTGTCACCCCTGCATGCCGCTTCCCTCCATGTCAGCTTCCCTTTGAACTTGATTCACAGTAGGAACTTTCTCTATAAAGACATCTGTATCATATATGCATCAGAAGCTACCTGCGAGGGAGGTGTTCAGGCTCCCAGAATAGAGAAAGGAAATAAAGTCAATCCACTGCACCTAGACAGTGATCCACCTCAGCCTGAGACAGACATTCAACAACCAGCTGTCTTCTCCCACATCTCTAGATACTGTGTTGGCTACTTCTCCACTTACTGTAACACAGTCTTAGAAAACTAGTTCTTAATCTTGAACATACTCCCACCTGTGATATTTACACCTCCTGTCAGAAAACTCTCTGGAACCATTTACACTCATTGTAAAGATGCACAGCAAATTGAGAAAGAGTTGTACTAAGTAATTTTTTACACATTTTTGCAAATTCTTACTGCTTCATTCTTCTCTCTGTCTCAATGGAACTTTTCCTAGGGAGTACTAGGTGTTGCTGTTGTTTCAGCCTGACATTCCTTTCATAAAGCAACTAATTTGGATGAAAAGATCCAGAAACTGATAACCTTCCGGACTGAGAGTAGACAAACCTGAGGATGTGAAATATCAATTTCTGATACCCAGTGTCAAGAATGGGGACACACTGTGCAGCAGTACCCTGCCTGAGGGGGGCCTCAGGCCCCAGATAGAGGGGAAGAATTGTCTTGTTTCTGCTGAGCAAGTTAGACCATCTTCTTATGTTATCTGTCCAAGTTGCAAGCAACTCACTGTTGCTTCAAGAGCCTCCTGGAAACTGGAATGGATGTGCAGTATCGCAGCGAATAGCTGCTGAGCAGTGTGTTGTTTGTCAGGGGTGAAAGAGGGCGGTATGCTACTAGGAAGCACTCAATGGCCTTGGTGGTCCAGAACCCCTTTGAAGATTTGATTTGCAGGATATGGTGATATGTCCACATGAAAAACTGAATGGTTTGGTAACCAGCAGCAAGTAGGAGGCTGCGTTAGTAAATGTTCTGGAGATCCTTGCCAGATAGTCTCAATCTCTGGCACACTATGTTCTGTGCTGTCACTGTCCTCATGTGCTTCTATCCAGAACTCGTCCTGTGTGATGAGTTGCAGAGCATAGAAACACTTCTTTGTTGGACTACCAGGATGAGCTGAAGGGGAAATGGAGTAAATTAAGCTAAACTGTGAAACCTACATAGCTCAGAAGATAGGTTGAACAGTAAAGGTACCATGGAACTCAGCTACTGCCCTTGTTCACTCAATTAGTAGAGAATGGATGACCTCTTTTTCATGTTTGAAAAGCTTCATCCTCAGTCCTTCTATTTGGCCTCTGTTTTGGTGGCATATTGTCTTTTTCATTCTCTTATCAGATATCAAGAACCTTATGAATGTTTTCTCAGATAAACCCATCAGGGTCCTTTTCTCTTTCATGTCTCACTAACTGTCCCTCGGATAAAATCTCCCTGTTCTCTCCTCTGCAGGTTCCTAGAACAGACATTACCACAGTTGTATGACCTGTGCTATTGTCACTTCCCTGGTTAAATGAGGTATAGGATTAGTTTAATTACAAGCCTTTGTGTGAACACACCTTGGGGTGTGTAAGTTCTCAAGGTTTAATGCTTTTTATAGCCATTCACTAAGGCTTCAAATGGATTTGGACTAACTGACGGTAATGTAACCAGTACTGCAAAAATACACGTGAAGATTACTGGAAAAAAATGGAAATATTTCAAGGAAAAACATCCTTATTCTTAGATATCAATGACATTTAAAATATATAAAGTAAACTTTTAAAAGGCCAAATATCCCTTATGAAAAGCAGATTTAAAGTTGTGTTCATTTATTTATTTATTTTTTGTTTGGTTTGGTTTCTGCACTTGAAGGTAATGGATAATTTTATAATGATTCAATATACAAAATCAAGGCAGAAAGCACACTTTAAAGACAGCTCAGGGTTTAATGCAATAGATGATATTGTACTATGCATGATTAAGAAAAAACAACCCTTGGAATCTGTAATGTTTATATAGCCTTATCTATTCTGTATCAGCAAATGTTGTAATCAACTGTGACTACAGCCAGAGAGTAAACATATGTTCCTCCTCCTCAAGAAACAGTAGATCTACCCTTGTTTGTTGATTCAAACATGATGTACACTTCAACATTATTAGCCAGTCATCCATATTTTTAAATAGAGGAAAAAAAGTATATTTCATTACAAAGAGAACCACAAGTACTTGCAGGGTAGAGAAGAAAGAACCTAAAGAAATAAGGTATTACCCACCTAAAAACGGGAATTATCTGCTAGGCATTAACTGTATATAGATAGATTTAACAAAAACACTCTTCACAAGAAGGCATTGCCTTTTTTTGTTCCCAGAAGCACAGGCTGCTGAAAATGACGATGTGGAGCAATAAAGCCATTGATACACTTATGCTGTAACATCATTTTCTGGGGAGTCAGTTGCTTTAGGGCATGTTTCACAGCGTGGCACTACAAAGCACTGGTTACCTTTGGTGGTATGAGTATTACATATAAATACATTCAGCATGGAACAAACTCACAAAGGTGATAGAGATGTTTGTTCTCCTTTAATATTTTTCTGCTCTTCTTCCTTAGTGTTTCTTCAATGCACCGAGGTATTCAATGTTTCTCTTATTACACTATTTGTATTCCTTTCACACAGTAGCCTTAAACACACTGATGTTTCACTGGTGTGTCTGCCATAGACCAGAGACCAACATTAGGATTTTCCAGGGCTGAAACATCTAATTTAAATTAACTATCAGTGACATCCTCAAAAGGAACTTCATGACCCGGGTTTGATATTTGTACTCCCAGACAATGTAATGCTAAAAGCTGTGGGGTCTTATGTCACACCAAATACTGTGAGCACCCAATCTGGCCCATCCTCTACAGTAGTTTCAGCAGCGGGTACTTCGCCCACTTGTTCTTTAAAGCAAAAAGGAAGGCTTTTTCTCTGGCAAATAGATGAAGCTGTTAAAATTGAATGCTCAGCACTGAAGAAATAAGTCACAAGCTTGGTTACATTCCAGTTGCTGCACTGTTACCATTTGCCATCTCTCCATCCCAGTGGGCCATCCAACATCATGTTTCCTGTTTGTCAGAAGACTGCAAGAGAAGCAACAGTCTTGAAACTGGAAAAGGTGGGCCACAACAATTGCTCTCAAAAGTACTCAGTCCTGCTATATGATTCTTCTCTGCTGGTACAGAAGAAGACTTGGGACGCAGCTTGATTTCTCAGGTTGCTATCTCAGGGAGCTCCGTAAATGAAGAATCTGATATGAGGAAAGACTGAGAGAGATGGGACTGTTCAGCCCACAGAAGACAAGGCTCAGGGTGGTCTTATCAACATGTCTAAATGCCTGATGGGAGGAATTAAGTAAGACGGAGACAGTTTGCCCACTGACAAGACAAAAGGCAGTGTGCATCCTGAAACACAGGGTGTTCCATCTGAACATAAGAAAAAAAACAATTTATTTATTTATAGAACATTTATTTATTTATTTAATGTGAGGGTGGTCATGCACTGCCATGAGTCACCTAGAGATGTTGTGAAATCTTTATTCTTGAAGATGGTCAAAAAGCAGCTGGGCATAGCCTCGATGAACGTGCTCTGGTGACCTTACGCTTAGCAGGTAATTGGACTTAATGATCTCCTAAGGTCTTAACTATGACTCAGTTAAGATCTTGGATTCTTTTATGATACCTTATTGCTAAAATGTCTGTTTTTTTTCAAATGATTCATATCCACAAGGAAAAACAGGTTTAAGTACTTTTATTACCAAGAACCTGATTTATTGCAAAAAAGAGACAAAAGTTGGGTTAAATACTTATATGCTCTCTTCACCAAAAACAAAAAAAACAAAACAAAAAAACCCACAACAACAAAAACAAACAAACAAACAAAAAAAACAACAACAAACCCACAACAATACCAAAAGCAGATGACACCCATTTGGGGAAAAAACACTGCTTCTGAAGATGTACATTACTTATTCTTTGGGAAACCTACAGTATGAAGTCACTAGGCCACTTCTGTGAAAAAACAAGCAGTAAATGTCTTTCAGTTTTTATCATGAAATCAAAGTCAAACATCTCTGACCTGTGACAATTATATAAATTTTCCATGTATGCCAGAACATACATGAGTGGGTAGGGAATATTTGAAGAAAAAATGAAGAAAAAGGTGAAGAAAATTAAATATCTTACTTGAACTTTCAGATCTCTTTAGGAAACTCTTCTACCTGTAGCTCTTAATCCTATGCATTGGGAAAGTGCAAAACACTTTGGGAAATTCCTGATTTACTGGGGAATGATGGCAAGTTTGTATCACAGGAGTGGAAGAGATGTCTGACAGGCTGCAGAAGTTATCATCATGACCAGGGTTGGAGCTGGCAGCTGGGCTGCAGGCAGTTCGTAGTGCAGTTTTGTGCTACAGTATTTCTATAAACATAACTGTGCCAATTCCTCTTCTGACATTGCTGCTTTCCATATTCATTATATGTTGTTTAAGAGACTTCTTTAATAGTTTTGAGAAGCTTGAGAAATCCATACAGTGTCACCACAAAGGTTTCAACAGGGTAGTGCTGGCCTGCTGTAATGCTACGTTTCAACTGTGAGAAAATGTTTACTATCACCTTGATGATTTTGAATCTTTCAGTTTTTCACACGAGTCTTCCCCCTGAGTTCACTTCTTTTCCTTTCTTTTTTTTTTTTTTTTTTTTTTTCTTTTTTATCTTGATTGTATCTTTATCGAAATATTAGGTCAGATTAGTCAGTCTCAGGTAAGACTAAAAAGGTGTGGTTTGAATGACATTCAGATGCTCCTTTCCTGAGAGGGGAAAATGTATAATAAACAATTTCCCCCATAAACTGGAAGATTAGTTATACTGTTAAGCAAAACTGTGTGTACCAGAATGATTCATTCCTTTCTACTGTTAAAAGTACATTAATCATTTCAGACACAGGATTTTGAGGGAGCTAATTAGCAATTAGATGATGTTTCCAATATATTTTCTTCGAAGTCTCATAGATTTTCTTCTTACTTTTTCAACTTTACACATACATGTTCCAATGTAATATGTTCTATGGTATTCAACCAGATAAAATGTAGATGACAGTCACAGCTGGTTATTAATATTGATGTTCACCTAATTAAACATTGTAACCCTGAGGTACTAATTTATAACATCTTCTGTAAAAATCTAACAGATTTGAATGTATTATCTATATGATAGAAATAAATCATCCTGACAATTCTTCCAAAGCACTTAGTCAATTAAGGAAACTCATTTTCTTAAAAATACATAGTTTCATCCCAACTAATTACTTTTTCCTTTAAATTAAGAAGACAACCTTCCTTCTGTATTTCTGTGGTACTTCACTCTAGAAATTGGACGCATTTATAGGTGACAGAAGGAAATTCTAGGACTTAGAAATTATAAATATAAATTATAAATATAAATTGATACAGCTCTTCCTCATTAGTAATTTGTGTCTGATATTAGATAATCAATATGTTTGCAGGAAAAAATTTCCTGTCTTTAATTTCCATCTCTATAATACAAGACATCAACTCCAGAGTCAATTATCAGACCTCTGTACATAACCTAAAATTTGTTGTAACCCATGATATCCAAAATGCAATGCAGTGCAGCTTCAGAAAATGTTTTTGTTGGGAATAGTAGATTGAAAATGTTTCATATCCTAATGCAACAGGTTTTATTTTTATTCAAAAGGTTGAAAATGGCAGTTCAGATTCAAGCTAAGCATATTTCATTCAGTCTCCATTCCCTGGTGTAACACAACAAAGTCAATAGCAATGTTCCAATCCATCTCCCTCCTCCTCTTCCTATGAATCAATTGTGTTTGTTCACTTATCATCTTCTGCATCATATTTCATTTCTATTTTGAGACATCAGATATGATACAGAATAGCTGCTACCTATTTGTTCTAAATTGCTTCTTGCTGCAGGTTCTTATTCCTTTCCTGTGTAATTCATATCTGTTCTAATCTCAGAGTTTTTCAAAAACCCTGGACCAAATGCCAGTCTGCTTGGCTGAGTCTGAGCCTTTCAAATACCATCTAAATACAGACAGCAGTTTTGGCCACCTTCTTTCTAGGCTCATCTATTTGATTGATAGCTAATTATATTCATTATGCACATCTCTACTTGGCCTGAAAGTTTAGAAGTGCCTCTGTAGATGTCTGACCCTAACACTCTGTGATCATTTTCGGGTAGGCAGGTACTTAGCTCTTTTTTGTTCCTGAGAAAGCAGAAAAATTAAGCATGAGTAGGAATGAAATTAGCTTTAGCTGCCAGAGAGAAGAGATGGAAGTTACGGAGATTTGACAGCAAGGACTCCTGTCCCTGCTCCCAGAAGCAGTCCATTTAGGTGATTTTTTTTTTCAACCTAATGGTAATCTAAAACATTTTAATACAGTTGGCTGGAAGGCTGGGTCTGCCTTCTTCTAACAGACGGGACCACTACGTTAGTGAGATGTCTTTTATCTGACTTGCTGATACTAAGAACACATGAAAGATTCTGAGGTTGAAGATTAATGAGAATTCTAAGGCACATATCAATCAGTTGAATATTTAATCTACAGAAATAATATTTAAAGATTTTTGGAGTGAAAATTCCAGGTGTGAAAGAAATATTTGTCAAGAAAAATACATATATGACCACTGTCTTGTTCTGTATGCATGACGTTTATCAGTATAAAAAATAAATAAATAAATAAGAGTAACCAGATTTCTCAGCTATGTTCAAACACACAAAAAAATTGTTTCTGTAATGAAAAGATTTTTTTTCTATTTCAAAACAGACTGAAATGAAGGTTGTTTTTTCTGTTTTTAATTAAAGAAAAATGCTTTCTCTTGCACATTAGTTCCTACACATGTACACTATTGTGAGAATGAATGTGTTATTTCCATAATGTCAATCTGTAAATACAGAACCTGTTCAACTTATAGACCTATGAGTCAGACCACATGGTAACTAGAGTAAAACTGGTTGAATAAGAAGTTTGGACAATATTATGCTGAGCGTAACAAACATAGAATAATAGAATTGCTTAAGTTGAAGGAGATTTACAGGTCATCAAGCTCCAACCCCTCTGCCACGGGCAGGGCTGCTACCCCATGGGTCAGGCTGCCTTGGGTCCCATCCAACGTGGTCTTGCATACCTCCAGGGCATCTCCATCTTGAAAGTGCCTGGCCCCAGAAATGAATGATTTTAGCATCTTATTTTTCATTATTATGCTTCAGTATATTCAAGAACCTTGAAGGAAGGTCCAAAGAAACTGCAAGATGTGATGCAACGTTTACTTCTTCTTAGTAAGAAACATGTGGATACTCACAGAGATTTAGAGGCACCTTACTCTCAGTGGTATTTGTACTCTTTGAATAATGTCCTCTAGCTCATTTCAGAACTGCTTTCATAGAGAAGGAACATGCATTTCTCTTTGAGATACAGACTCAGGAGGAAATATTATGTCCTCTATATTTGCCAGTATTTATATACTTTATGCATTATACTGCAAAAAACAAAAATAAAAAAATGTCTAGGCACTGGAAACCAGCCTGCCCTCCTACAGAAATATTTTTCTCAAGAAGAGCTCTTACAGTGTTTCTGCAAGGTGACAACCAGGGTTTCCACTCCTGCTACCCCATCCCACAGCCACAGAGTGGGACACAGACACAGCTGTCCATCTGAGGACTACCACCAATCTACACCATTAGTGCTGCTCTGAAAGGCACTGTTTGTTCTGAATCCCCTCAGTAGAGGCAGATTAAGAAAAGGCACTCATTATATAACCGTTCTGTTCTTGTATTGTTCTTTCCTAGACTTCCCCAGACATAGGGAATGTAAATTTCTGGAAAGCATTTTGGACGCTGAACTTTCATATATTCAGGATTAATGACTGGGATTTAGAGAGTTAGTTCTCAGTTTAGCCCAGTAATTACATTTTTGATGTAACCTGTTGAGTCTTTTCTATACACACTATCTTGAACTGAAAGGAAATCTAACACTACTTAAGGCTTCAGAGAGGATTGCTGCCAAGTCACAGAAAACAGATAGCAAAAACATTTTTATACCTCTAAGAACTCTTTACTTTATGAACAACACACTTTCTGTAGATAAGTACTGAAAATGATAGGGACATAGCTTAGAAAATGAAACCAGAGCATTGACCAGCTGAACAATAAACACCTGGTATCTTGAGTCTGGAATTCATTCTCCTCGTCAAAGTGGTAAGCTGATCCCTGTACAAAAAAAAAAAAAAAAGTGGATTACAGCCTATTCTCTTATCTGTCAGTGTATGGTAGGAGAAGGCTTTTGCAAAGACATTTTTAGTAAGCCCATCAGGACAGAATTACAATTATCCATTGTGGGCAGTTCAGATGAGAAAATCATCACTGATGCTGCTTTTCTCTATGACGACACTTGGGGATCTAGATGGTGATTCCAAATGTAGAGCTCTGACAGGCTGAGTTCAATTACTGCTTCCACAATTTTTCTTGATTGTGTTGGGCATTAAAATATGCACAGTAACTTTTTTAACAGATGATTTTCAGGGGAAGACAAAGAAGGAGCAGGAATGAAAGACAGAAATATTTGTCTCAGAGTTGAAAGCTGGAGTGTCATATATATGTTTCAAATAAAGTAGAAAACTCATATAAAAAATCACATAACAATTCTATTTATCCCTGAACAGACAGCTTTTCTTTTTCTATGCGAGAAACAAATAGGCAAATCTATGATTTAAAAATACAAATGCAGACTGGGATGTTAATGGGGAGAGAAGATAATGTGACAGGCTGAAGGGACTATACAGTATGAAAGAGAGAAAGGAGAGGAGATGAGGAGAGAGGAAATGTAGATTTTCTGCTAGTAATAAAACAGTTCAGCTAGGAAATTCTGATCATCGTGCTAACCTACGAGCTAGTGTGTAGATTCTTGATGTAGAAATTCTCTTTCTCGTCATGTGACACAGTTCCCTGCATAAAGGTATATCGACCTAAACTCAGACCAGTTTCTGTCTTTTACCACAGTCTGTGTAGTAAGTAAAACTGAAGGTAATGGTTTTATTCTCCTGGGGTAATCTTTACTTCCTATGCAGTTTCATATCTTCTAAAAATTTGTTCAGATGCTTCTAATCAAGGCCTGCTGCATAGCAGAAACAGTGGCAATGTTGTCCTTCATGGTTTAACCTTTCCAACTACTACATTCACATAACATGTCATTAGCCTCTGTTGATCCCAGTTTTCAGCAAAACAATGAACATAATGCACTAGGTCATATTCCAAAGACTTTTTTAAAGCTTCAGGTCCTTTACCATAACTCTGTACCCCAGTTCCGTTTATAATTCCATGGGGCGTTTTCAGGTCAACCTGTTGCCATCTTGAGTAGTGGCTATATAAAATAGGTCAAGTGATTAGTATTCTAATGAATCCATTGCAAATAAGTCAGCCCTATAATAAACCTCTGCAAAGCTCCATTTGCCAGTAGGAAACAAAAATAACCAAGCAAGAAAGATTTTCACGAACAGGTCTCAGGAAATTCTTTCTTGTTAGGTTTGCAGTAATACCTTCAACCCAAGGCAGTGTGAGAACTTCCTTTTGAAACAGGTCAATGCCTAATAGAAAATTATGTGAAGACACTCTTCAGAAATTTTCAGGAATTCAAATTATCTTTTGTGAAAATGGTATTGGCAGTTCGATAGCCACAATAATTTACATCAGTGCAATTCAGTTTGTTCAGCTGTATCTTTCCAGGTGTCCTCACTTACCCTGCAAAAAATCTGAGGAAAGTCATGATATTTCAACTGTCAATGAACAGTGATAATAGACAGACACAGATTTAGTGACAGTGAGGACATTTTATGGTAATGATATCCTGATTGAATGCTTTCCTGCTATATTCAGGTATCTAATCTTTAAATATATGTATGAGTAGAACCTAGCACTCAGTGAGTAATATCTCCAAAAGCCTGTGCTTTTTTTTTTTTTTTTTCCCTGTAGAGCTCAGATATTCCTGTCATTCTTCCAGTTTATGTGTGGGGTACAGCAAAAGTAATCTCCAGATGTTTAGTAGCCTTTAATGGTTCAAAATAGATAGAAGGAACATCGGGGAGCTTTTCATATTACTGGAAATCTTCTCTACCAGAAGGGAAACTACGAGCAAAGTTCAGAAAAGGTCAAAGAAAATGTACTCTAGATTATTGTTTAGACTGAGAGAGAATCTTTTGAGTTCTGAGGAAAAAAGTCTCCAAGCAACACTCTATGAAGCAGTTGATTAACACCTGTGAAGAACCTCTGTGGACTGGTATCCAAATTCTGTCATATCTAGTGATTTCTCATGAGTGCTTCTCCATCCACTTTTTAACTATGTGGAGACAAATAAAAAAGATTGGACTAGTATAAACACTAAATAGGAAAAAAAAATAAATAGGAAACCTCAAGTCAACAATCTAAATACAAATAACCAGAATTTCAAACATGGTGAAGCACTGTACACATCTATATGCAAATTATCAGAGGAACTTCCAGCCCAGAATATTCTACTAATCCAATTACATGAAACTGATTGCCAATCCAACTCAAGAATGTCAGGATTACTGCTTCATTAAGTCTAATGGCTCCCTGAGGAATGAAATGAGATAGGTTAACAACTCTTACATTTTTGTAGTCCAATAAAAAGTGTGGTGACATCAGCCTTTCATCATCAAAAAGGATAAAAAATAATTAGAAATGAAGAAAATATGTACTGTACAGAACAGAAGTTCAGGGAGAAAAATCAAGGAATTAAAGCGAGAATCTCACTTAGAAAAGAATCTGTGTTCCAAAAGGTTCCTTGGCACAGCAACTTAACAGGTGTGCTGTAAATAATTGAGTAAATTTGCTCCCATTACAACTGAGAAAGCACTTTTTTTTTCTCATTACAAGGAATAGGAGAAATCACTTCTGAATGAGTGAAGAGCGAAAAAATGTGGGTTTTTTTTGTCTGTGATTATATTTTTATCACACATGGTAAATGATAGATTCCCATTTCAGAGGAAGCCCTGAAAATAATTAGAGATAATATGTATTATAATTACAGCTCAGCATGAAACTATCACAGCAGTGCTCATAGAAGTTGACATGGTACCACATGCATGATGGATAGCTTGTCTGATGTTAAGACATGGGCTACTTCAGTTTTATACCTGTGTAGTTCCCCTGAAACTAGTAGACTTCAGGCCAACAAAACGTATAGGAAGAAAATATGAGAGGCACCACAATGCATATAGCATAACATGGTCTATGGATTTTCCTTGTAAATAGCTGGAAATGTCTGGCCTTGGATAAGTCAGACAATAAACAATTATCCTAAGGAATTTGACATAAAAAAGCTTTGTTCTGTGCTGAGTAAATAAATAAATGAAGTTTTCTATCTCGTCCATCCCTCCTTCTCTGTCTCAAAAGAGCTCATTCCAGTTGCCCAAGCTATCATTTTTACCTATAACACACTTTCAGCTCTCCAACATCATAGGTTTTCTCCTTAATGCTCCATATTCCTTCTCCTTATCCTCAGATGGACATACAGGTGATAGAATTGCCTCTGATGATGCCAAATGTGGAATGGATCATGCATGGAAGCATCCCTGACAGTCACTCACCATGAATTCTCCCCTGATCACTAGCATAGAGTTCAATATAAACTTCTGGTAAGTCATTTCCTCCCACTAGACCTCTTTCTTGCTCAGGAGAAGTCATTCTCTATCATCACATGTACAGGAAACAGAATGTTCAGTGCTACAGCACTGACAGAAATAATTCTAAAGCGCAGGTGACCTGAAACATTAAATAGTGGGCAGATGTAGCCAAATTGCCTCAGTAAGCACTGTGATTGTGTACGATCCTTTCCACCTGCTAATGAATATGCATGTGGAAAATCAGAAACTCTTTTTTTTTTTTTAACTACGTTGAGCTTGCATTCATAATGAATAAATCAGGATGATAAAATGTGAAGTCACTCATATTTAAGATTTAACAAAAAAGGACAGTTATAATCTTCCTGGGAATAAATATAGGCTGAGAACCAGAATGCTCCTGAATGTCAGAGAAATGAGATCTCTAATATCCAGTAATCATTAAGGTCTGGGGAAGGAGAAAAGGTAGTTCTGAGGTAAGTTTACAAAAAGGATGCAGTCATCTGCAGCCATAATTTCCAGAATACTGACAATTCTCATGCTTCCTCTTAGTCCCACAGACTACTCTGGCAGTTTGAAGAAGAACTGTATGTAATTAGCACTGAAAATAAATTAATCTGAGAAGACAAAAGCTATCATCAAAAGATAACATGGTAAGAAAAATGACAAGGCTGTTAATAAAACTTTAATGGGAACTGGCAGAATAGAACTGCCACAGCTGTATATTTTGGCATAAAGTTGAGCATTTTTAGAAGAGCAGAGTCAAACTATGCAAACTAAATTTGCTTCCCTACTAAGATTTCCTAGCATGAGGATCATAAATAAGTGAGATACTTAAGTCAATAAGTACAGTATTTGTATATATTTCCAGCTTCTCTGTAACTAAACAAAGCTAAAGCAAATTTTTTGGTGTTTAAATATTGAGCCTTTCTTAACAGTAACTATTCTACCACTTACTGCATCACGTACAGCTCTAGCTCTGGTGTTTCTCATCCTGTTGCAATGTAAACCTAGTTAGATCTTCAGACTAAATACTCACTTCGTGACACTGGTGGGATCACATTTGAAACAGTTTTCAAACCAACACAGCCCAGCTAATCTTTTTGCCAATCGCAACCTGCTTGCTATATAATCTGTACACCTGAACAACTAAGTGCATGGATTTACTAGCTTTCACGACTGGGTTGAAACAAGAGCTGAAATGCAGGTATATCTGAGCCCTGAGTTCAGTGTCTCATTTTGTTTAAATAGTTTATAGTTGATGTTTTGAACATTATTTAACATGTTGATATGAATAGCCCTCAATATAATGGCTAAGACACGTAAAACAAGGTGCAAACAGTTTTAAGTCCTTCTTCAAATTAAGAAAAACAAGGATTTTAACCTGTCTTGCTAACTGGTTCCTTACTCTAGAAACTAGTCTTAGTTTTAAGCTTGATTGAAATACATGAGTATTACATGATGTGGTGCATTTGCCTCCAGTCTGGAGTCAGAGTCATTTTTAACACTGAGGAGTTAACACAGCTTTTCCTTCTCTTTGTTTTCTATTGGTGCTCTTGCACTGTATTTCTGGTGAGCCCTGGTTTCAGATGATAAATCTGTGTAGGAGAACAGCTATGCAAAAGATGTTGCAGCTCTGTCTTATGGGCTCTTGCTTCAAGGCTTTGTCCGACAGTTTCACATGGACAAAATTCAGTCTTACCATATAGAAAGCTATAGGGACAGATTTTCTTCTCTATACATCTGACTTTTTCTATAGCCAGGATTTGAATAGCTGCATTGAATATTACAGTGCTTTTGCTGTGTAACTTTAGGCCAACAACATGCTTATAGCAGCTCTTGTTAAAATCAGTGAGTCACAGAAAAGATCAAAAATGATTCTTCCTTTGACTCAGGATCTCAGTGCACCCACACATCTGCACAGACACTGTGTAAAGATGCTTTGCTCTAAACTCAGCTAACCCAAGTCTAAAAGCAAAATAGGTATTATTATACAAAATAATTCTTGAGTAGGGATGATGAACAAAGCTAACTCAAGTGCATGGCCTTAGGGAAAATCTAAACTTGATGTGATAAGTCAAGATCATCCCTGGAACTTATCTTATGCTGCAGTATTTCATGTGAACTGCTTCTAGAATATTTTAGCCACTGAGTTGACTTGCAGATGTGATACAAGTGGTATTTATGAGCCTAAATACTGTGGAGAACAGTTCCAGTCCTGCAGCCTTTACCATCTACATTAACTGGACATTGGCCTATGTATCTTGAAGGTATTTAGGTGAGCTTGATGCTCAGGAGTATGCTCTGGTCACGTAGTTTCTTATCTTCCATTAAAGACCTCACTACATTTCAGATTTAAATTGACCTACATTATCCCCACACCTTCGCCCTTCATGAAGGTAAAACTTTCCTGGGTTTAAGACAAATAGCTATTGACCTGGCAGGGAGGAAATACACTCTGATGGGAATAATTTTATGTTAGTGTACAAATGACTGCAAAATAAAAGTGGCACAGTGCTTAGAACAGCTGCTGAGACTCCTAATTGTGCTTAGTGCCTCAAACAAAGGGACTAGCTACGCTACTGTGACACTCCATTGGTGTCTGTTAATTGTCTGTTACTTGCTGTCAGGTTTCCCCAGCATTGTTTTGTTAATGAGGAGAGCTGGGGAGAGTTTGTGATGAGGTTAATCTCAGGAGGCTTCAGCTACCTTCTGAGTGATGGGTGACACTTCACTGTTCCGAGGAGATGTTCCAAGTCACTTTGACATAGATTCCCCATTCTGGCCAAGAACTCTGATCTGTGATGCCAAAACTGAAAAGTCAGCATCACTAATTTTATGGATCTCTTCAGAAAAGACTGAGCAGGCTGGTTCAGCAATTTGTCTTGTAAAGTTCTGGTGGATAAGACTCCCACTTTAAATGCCCTTAATAATTTCCAAAAGAGACAGGATGCTCAAAATAGCTAAAGCAGAAAAGAAGAACCTGAAAGCTGGAATTTCAGTGTCAGAAAACTGCTTGCTGTGAGAAACACAGGATGCTTAAGGGGATAATCTGAGCTTCTTCACTGGATCTCCAGAAGCATGAGTTTTGTTAAGAGAAGTTTTAAACTAGATGTCTAAAAACAACAGACTTCTTAATCTAAGTTTGTATCCTTGAAAAATATGAACTGTAACATAAACATACGGTATGTCTATTTTTAATAGTGAAGTCTGCACAGGTTTTCTGCTATTGAGTCATAGACAGTTGAAATAGTTTGCATTACACTTTTAAATAATACTACTGATTTTTTTATACATTTATTTAGCAAAAAAAAAAAAATACTTTAGCCTAAAAAAGAAAGCACCACAATATTTTTTGAAAGCTTAGGTACAGAGAAATATCTTTACATGTCTGTTTAATGTTCTAGCCATGGTTCAGAGAAAACCCTTCAGTCTGGTGAATCACTGGTTAATTTTTATTATTGGGAAAAGAGGAAGAAATTTTCAACATCAATATTTAAAAAGAAACTATTGACCTGAACACCTGTTCAGCTTTTTAAATTCTTTTTTTAAAATTTTCTTTCAAGAATACTGATTTTCTGTGCATGGCAGGAGTTGGAACAGATGCAGTGAAGCAGAAGCTAGAAGAATCTGTTTGCTCTGATTGCTGGCCAGAGGGCAACACGGGGTACATGGGAAGGCTGAGGGTGAGGGAACAGCTCTTTCAGACTGATCAAAGTCAGCAAACCACAGAAGTTTTTCTTCCTGCTTGTTTGTTTGTTTCCTTTTCTCTGAAGAGCAGAACATAAAAACTTGTTTTCAAACTTACAGGTGTTTACAGTAAGCCAGTGAGAGACTGTGTTTATTTTAAACACATGCACATTTTGTAGGTAGAATAAAACTGTGCATGTGCAAATGAAATAAATGATGTCATAACAAGCTGCATAATTCACATGCAGGCATAAAGAATGAAACTCTATTAAGTGTTGTATTAAACAGCTTAATGGAAGTTTGCATATATAATTACTTTAATTTACATTTTTATAATCACTCATTCTTTATAATGGCTCAGATCCTGGCTTCTATCTGAGCATCCCAAAGTGCTTTGCGAACACTTTGCAAATTAAAACCTGTAGCAACACTGTAAGGTAGGAAAGCTGAAAGAAAGTGAGCAATTTTGCAGACTCTCACAAATTTTTCATGATTTGCTTTATTCCGTGTTTTTCTTTACAATTCTTAGTAGATTACTATGAATCCTTTAATTTGTGATGAAATTAGTGAGAAACCCTCTAATCCTGACAAAGCAGATTAGGGTCTTCAAATACACATACATTTGTGCAACTGCTAATGAGGATGGACTGCAAATTTGGGCTTGTGAAATTATTTGGATTGAAAACAGTTCTGATACCTATCCCTTCCCCAAAGTATAATCGTGACACAGACTGTATCCCTAAACCATTTCCTAGCAGGGTACCACTGCAGTTGGGCTGCTGCAGATGAAGATGTGAACCACAGCAAGTGGACAGGAACAAGCAGGAGGATTTCAAACAAGCTGTGTGGGACTGCATACCACAGCTTTTCAACTAGCTTGCTTTCCTAGGAGACACAAATAGGCAAGTAAAACCTGTGTCAAACCTGGGCTTGTAAGGGAAGGAAGAGTTGTGTCTAAAAGTACATCAGATTTAAGCAAATGAAGAACACCCTCTTAGAATATCTTTAAAGATATACCTTCATCACAGACAGCAAAACAAGCTGTATTGGAAGAATGAACATGAAATTAGGATTTTGTTCAGACTGTCTTAACTTGGAAGAGTGAACTGCAGCATACCTTTCAGTGATGCATATTGTCCCGGCATTTTCCTGTCCTTAGTGATACGTGCCTTATATGTAACCGTGCAAAAGGAGTACTTAATGTTGTCTCAGTATACAGAATATCTCTGCTGTATCTCTGGTGTGAGTGATTGAGCAGAAAGCACTCTACCTTGGTTTTTAAAGTAGCTTTCATCATGTAGTAAGTAGCCACAGGTAAATAGGTAGGAATGATCATAATCCTCCTAAGGAGAAGAGATTGAGAGATAAAGAGAAAGTTGGGGCTGCACTGAAACTGAGTACAGGCATACATTTAAGTTCAAAGGAGCCAGGTTCAATCAAGAAAAAAGGCCTCTTACCTCTTCCAGGATAGAGCAAAGCTGATATGAGGGAAAATGTGAATCATTTAAAAGAACTAATCAAAGAGACCTCATCAAAGTTCTTAAAAGTACATGGTGTGGAAAGTAGATTATGAGTATACTATTAGATAAGAGTTAGAAGGAAAAAAAAAAAAAAACCAGAAAAAAAAAGGATGAAATTGAATCTGAATTACACATCAGTCCAATAATTTAATCTGGTTACTAAGAAATATTATTGAGGTCTGACAGCAGAATGTAAATTTTCTGAAATCTCTTATTTATTTATTTATTTAATAAATAAAGCAAACAATCAAACAAACAAAATATTCTGAGAAACTTAGGCAGATAAAAGTACAAAAAGAAAGGAAAAATGGAAAATAAAAAGAGCCATGGAACAAGGTATTACTTGCCAGGAGAGGAATGATGGTATGTTAGAGCAACTGCTTAGCAACCCCTTGAACATTTTACATTCAGTTGAGTACGTTAATACTGTCAGTGTCTCATACCAGTATTGCTGGTTTCCCCTCCAGAAGCTTGCAGTACATTTTCAGTGTTTTTTCTCTGCCTTTCCTTCATAGACAAGCAGAAAACCCATATGCAAATTGGAACTGAAAGACTGAATTGATTACTTTCTGCATGTCCAAAGGAGAAAGTGGGTTTTTTTAGGCACAATCAGATGAGAGGATAAGCATATTTGGAGGTCAGCTGAGAAATAGCTTGCCCTCCATAAAAGCCAAGAAGACATACGTGGCTGTGAGCAATGAGAAGCTAAATCTCTATTTTCTTCTGAGTGACTGTCAAAAGGTAGGGGGCAAACTGCTGTGTGGGAGGGTGAGCAAGAAGGAGCAGGACATTGAGTAAGACTTGCCATAGGTCACTGGTTTCCATTAAGTGCACAATGGTAATTAGAGGCCTTATGACTAGACATCTGCTTAATGATCTACAGTCAACTGCTCCCATTTGTTCCTAAAGACACTATGATATGCCACACTAGTAAGCCAAAATACATTACATACTACAATATGGTTTTTATGGCGCATCATTAAAGAATGACTTTACTGTTCAGGTGCTCCGCTTAAGAAAACAAAACCACAGCGTGACAGGAGTTGAGGTAAACAGTTATGAAGAGTGTTGTTTGTTCTAAGCTTTAAGGGATGGAAAAGTCCCTTAATGATTGCACTAAGAGTAAAATTAGTTTTAAATACAGATGGAATTACTGCCAGAGGTTACTTTTTACTTGTTTGCGTAATAGCCCGAAGAATACATATAAACTTTCCTATCTTTTTACCATTCTGATAGGTTCCAGTTCACAGTAGGGAAAGGAAGATGGGAAGTTGAGAACAGTAAGAGAATGTTTTATGTATGGTTATTAATGATATTTCATTTGCAACATCTAAGTATACTAATTACTTCTTCAAGAGCTCCAGACCCATAGTCTTTTGGCTCCTTTAGAACAATAATTTTTAGGGGTTTATATCTACATGCAGAAAACATTTGAGTACTCTCCTTGTTCATTTTATACTTGGATCTGTACAACACAACAATGCCTGTGAAAAAATTGTGGAATAAGGAAGAACTTGTACTTCATTTCAGAGTATTCTTAGTGTTTAAAAAAAAATAAAAAATTTGAAGTCAGCTTAAAAATCTGTCCAGGTGTCCGATAAATTTGCTTGATGATAATGGCTTAAGTACTTGATGCCCGAAGTCCAGTTGATGATGTTAGAGATGGAAAGTGCTGAGAAAGTAAGCTATTAGGAAATGCTTGCTAAGAAGATTTGGGATGTCAAGAACATTAACTGACCTATAGTCACCTGTTTTGGGCTTCTACAACCAAACGCTGTGTTTTGCCATTGAAACTGTTTCCATATGAGATGGTAGAATTTGGTTTTACTGATAGTTTTCCACTTTGCCATGTTTGTTCGTTTGTTTGTTTTTCCTGAAAGAAAGAGATTACTGTAAGAAAGCTGAAGCTAAGGAAATGCCACTATGAAGCATAATGGAAATTAAAAAAATCTGAAAGGAAGGAATAACAAAGCAAGTATAAATGTTGGATGAATGCCCTCCATGCTTCAGTAGGTTAAGGCATGGGTAGAAAATAGCTCTTATCCACTCCTGAAGTTTTCTGTCATCATTAGGTTGGAAGAAGCCATACGTTCTTCAATGTTTTCAGCTTTTCCTCTGAAATTCAGTCTGATGAAATCAATGCAATTCTTTGTTGCACAGCAACTATTCTATATACATGCAGGCTCCAAGTATCTCTATATTATTACCTCCTGCTTCTGTGAATCTCCAATCTATAACATGCCAGACCTTAACTATTCAAAAGGTAGTTTGGAAAATAGTCTCAGAAAACAGTATTAGCGTTGCTGAAAAGAGACTACTTTTCTACTTATTATATATTTAATTGTCTTAATATATAGTAAGGACATTTTTTGTCTGTTAGCACAAAAGATACAAAGTTCCGTTGCTTTCATCAGTTTGAGGAAGGATGCCTTAAGTACTCAAGTTGTCAAAATATGTTAAATTCTATCCTTTCAAATGATTCAGAGTAAGATTTATTTCAATGGAAAAAGAAATGACACAGAAAGGAAGCATCTCTACACAAAGAATGACTTAGTTGTTGATGACAGAAATGGTTATACAATTTGAAATTAAAAGGGAAATTGATGGAAGAGAAGTATTTGTGTGAAAATTTCCATGATAAATGTTCTTATTTTTCATCTTCTTTCTCCTTATATTTTTCAGAAAGGCTGACACAGTCATAACCCTCAGCAGTTCTAACTGTAAGAAAGCACAGGGAACAGAGATTCTTCTCAGAAGTAAAATAAATACCAGTGCCATTGTCAACATTTGAAACACAAGTATTCTTCCCAGATTTTTTTTATTTTCCCTCCAAATACCTTTATTATCACCTTGAATTCCATGAACTGTTATCCAGAGTCATTCTGTCAGGAGACATATCAGCTTTTTCTTGAGACCATTTCATAGTATTTGGAACTCCTGAGAATATTTCCCTAGAAAGGTAAATTCTCACTTGCCCTTTGAAAAGAATGTCTATTTAAAGAGGAATCTGTAGGCTGTGTCAAAAGGCATGCAATAAATTTGGCAATTACAAGCCATATTCTTACTGGAGGTTCTCAGGAAATGTAAGAATGCACCTTGCTAAAAGGGGACCTCATATTTAAGCCACCTGTGACTCTTTGGACACAGTGCATCACTGCCTTTAACAGTATAAAGTTCACGCATGATCCAATGGCTAAAAGCTATGCAAGACCTATCAGCAGCTGGTTGTAATATTATTGACACGACTTGTACTTGAGAATCAAAGATTTAGTTTTGTGCTTGCTATTTTTATCACTACTCAGGCTTAAATTCTGAGCTCTTTCCTTAAGTTAGTGAACTATTGATGCTTTTTCTATCAAAATATTGCCAGAAAAGTGGAACTGACTCTGGTAATCAAATAATTCTCTCTCATTTATGGGTTAGTATACCCAAGTTTGATTTTTTCATCTACTTGGTGTAACTTGAACTTTTATTTTTTCGTATGTCTGAGAGTTCTCTTGTTAAGTATAGACATGATATAGCTCATACAAGAACTGCCTGAGATTGATTGTTTAACTAGCATGAAAATAAAGAATGGTATGTTTTTTCATGCTGTACAAAGGCTTCTGGTTAAAGAGAGTATTTGTGAGGAAATACACTGAGAAGTTTAATTTCAGCACCAATAAAAAAAATCCAAGTTAGTTACAGGTGTATGGGGACTGTATTTTACATAATGAAGATAAAGTCTTTTTTCACAGTTTGACCATGATCAAAACAGTTTCTGGTATTATAAATGTTATTATTATTGCCAAGGGAATCTGTTTCCCACCACTATTCTGGCCCTAGTAATCCTCTCAAGTCATCTCCCTCCTACTGGTTAAAGTAGATTTCCTCCAACTTGTTCCCAACTCAGTTTTATTCATTTACTTCATGGCTGTTCCTTCTGAGCTGGATATCTTTGAAAAAGAAACATAATCTTGGCAAAGAGGTCATATCTCATGATTAAAGGGATAAAACCATAAATCTGAAAGCCCTGACATCAGAGGGCGCTGTTACAGACATAAGTGCTCCTCCTACTCTGACTCATCCTTCCTCCAAAAAATAAAAAATAAATAAAAATGAAATGAAATAATGAAATGAAATGAAAATAAATAAATAAATCAGCTCATTCAGCTCCTCAGGCAACAGTAAATATAAGCATCTAGTGGAGGTTCATACTTTACAGAGAACATACTATTCAAACAAAAATCAAGGCATCATGCTCCTGGTTTCAGCATAGTTTGTTAGTCAGATGCTGACAAACTGCATCAGGGTGTTTTCAGTGCAATAGTGAGGAGACTGGGACAAAAATAGTTCTCATTCAAAGAGCTTTTAGCTGAATATAGAACAATTCCTCGTTATAACATAGGTATGTGCCACACCATTGTTACGTCAAAGGAATGTGTAAAAACATGGAAAAGATATTGGGGCTTAGAAACTGTTGACCAACTCATGTTTTTTTTTCCTTCTTTCTTGTTCTGTCATGGGAAAACACAAAACTCTTAAGATGGAACAGTAAAAAAAATTGGACAAACCACATTTGCATAAAATGAAATTCAGAGCTGTCTAAGACTCAAGATCATATGGGGAAGAAAGCAACAGCATCTGTCAGAGTCCTTCTATGCCAAAATGCATGTAGAGCTGGGGAGTTAAAAGATGCTGAAAAAGAAAATGAGCAGTACAAATCTAAAACTAGAACTGTACTCTAGGAAATTCTATTTTGAACTGAGGGACAGATTAGGCAGTGATAAAAGCATAGAAATATCAACTGGAAATTGGAATTGAAGAAAAAATAGCAGCATTTGGGGGCAGAGTGTTTGAAGTTATAGTATTCACAACTGGACTCAAGTGGAGAGGGAGCAAAAACTGCAGAACTGAAAAAATATTATTCTTTTGGGAAATATAAAAGACTACAAGGAGGAAATTTTCCTGAATGCTAATTCCAGTGAAATACTGGAAGGGGGAGAAGGAAAGGAGCATGAAATAGCAGAAAAACACTGTGAGGAAATATAGTTATATTATTTGTGGCTCCTTTTTTTTTTTTNCTGGAAATTGGAATTGAAGAAAAAATAGCAGCATTTGGGGGCAGAGTGTTTGAAGTTATAGTATTCACAACTGGACTCAAGTGGAGAGGGAGCAAAAACTGCAGAACTGAAAAAATATTATTCTTTTGGGAAATATAAAAGACTACAAGGAGGAAATTTTCCTGAATGCTAATTCCAGTGAAATACTGGAAGGGGGAGAAGGAAAGGAGCATGAAATAGCAGAAAAACACTGTGAGGAAATATAGTTATATTGCAGGATTTGAATCTTTTCTAGAATAAGTGAGTGAAAATGATAAACACTGGGATTAATTTCACTAGATTTCACCTATTTTCCTCTTGAGGCAAAAAGCAAAGATAAATAAGCACTTCTGTAGTGCCACACACCTCATCTTCTAGTAATTCTCTAAAACTTCATAGCTTAAAAGTTCCTTCTCTTCATTAACTGAAAGAGGAGTCTTAAGTGACTAGCTCAGATGGAGGTATCTAGCTTATAGATGTCTACATTGATCATTTCACAGATTGGCTAAAATTCTACATGGAAACTCCAGGAGAAAAAAAAAAAAGAAAAGAAAGAAAGCAATATTCATAGCAGAGTCACCACAAACTATCAGACTGAGGAGTTCATAGAAGCCCTCTCATGATCCCATTTTCTTACATGTAAACTCAAAAATCTCCACAGGATTATCAGGTAAACTTTGATATCAGAAATACAAGTAGAAATTAGGAGCTGAAATAAGCAAAAAAAAGTGATAAACTCACAACAAAAATGCTAAAAAGCACCTGACATCATTACCCTAGTGAAACCAACAGAGTTGTTGAGTAAGTCTGTAGAACACAACAATTCTCCTGACCATTAAAAATACAAAAATATTAGAAAAGCCAAGACTAACACCACTTTCTCTAGAGGTGAAGGTCATTTGAAACGTAATTGTGAAGGATAGAACAAGGCAGCAGAGCAAAATGAAGAACAGCATACGCTCAGGAATAAAATACCCAGTGCAAACCAGATGTCACAAAGAATAAACTTTTGGGAGTATTCTCCACTTCTTTGATTAAACATGAACATTCCTGACTAATGATAATTGTTGTCTCTTTTTCCTTTCAGAATCTTATTACAAGCTCTAGAACCAGCTCTATTCAGAGTTATAGCCTGTTACCTTTAGAAAACTGTGTTATGATATATAAAGTAGCTGGGCTCAACAAAACACACTGTAGGGTTAAGGATTAAAAAAAAAACAAACGCAGTTAAATGTGTAATATGAGGCAGAGATGGTTATACAGGTAACCTGGCAAATTGTAAGTCATAGTTTAATTTGAAGTATTCTAAAATAACGACCTTTCAATTCTCAATCTCTGAAGAGAATCAGGGTATTTTATTTGTATTCTCTTACAAAGAAAATATCTACAGAGACAGGAGATATATCTATATCACAATATGTACACCTGTATCACAAACTCAGTCTAACACTCACAGTGGAAGAGATTTACAGCAGCAGAACAAATTTTTGCATTTAACCTTAAAGTAATCCGTATCTCAGAGAACTGAAGATCAATCAAGCATCAATGCAGTGTGCAGAAACAAGTGCTTCTGTTATCTAAGTGAAAGACCAATACAGAGAAAGCAGTCATAACTATAGGCAACCCAGCTGAATCAGAATGAAGTATTTAGCATACTGGAAATTCGAGTACTGAATAGTGACATGAAGATGCCAGATGAAACCATCAAGTGAAAAATAATTGGTGTCAGGAAAATGAATAATAATACTTTGCAGACCAGTCAAGGCACTGAGTAAAAATACTGAGGACAGTAAAGAACTGAGTGGAAATTAACTATTTTCTGTTTTCACACATAACTGTGACAACAGGGACCTATAACCTATACATACATTCTCTTCAGTAGGCATCCTAATCATAAAACACTGTGATCATGATTTCTGTCTGGTACAACAAGTATTTTATGAACCCTGAGAAAGCAGAATAGCTTTAGCTGGAAGAACTCAAAATAAGTTCTATCCAGAGCATATATGTGGGATGCAGATGATACAGGTAAGACCACTTTTGGAGTTCAACTTGAATTTACTACATTCACAGTCAACAGTAATAGAACTGGACACATCATTTTAGGCCATGATGTTAGACTTGAAATTGCATTTTGGGCCTCCTGAAGCAAGTTCCAGAGGTAAAAGGAAAGAAACACCATTTCAGATCTCAGGAGAGATCCAGTGTAAGCTGGGTGTGTAGCTGCTACATATTTTATCTTTTTTAAGCATGTCCAAAGTATCTAGGGAACACTCATGTGGAGATTTTCAAGAGTAAGCATACTTTATTGATTTAAGATGCTTCTAGACTTATCAGCAGCTAAATGCTAGTATTGTGAAAATGTATTTTTTTACATAATCAGAACTGTGGGAATTGGTTAGCTTTCAGGTGCCTGATTTTGGTGGAGGATTTACCAAGGGATTGCAGCAGAAAGTGGTGAGTAAGTACAGCATGTTGAGTAAGTACAATTCACCAGCTCTGTTAAAAGAAGTTTCAACAAGGTTTTTGACACTGTATCACATAAATTCCTCATAGGTAAGCCTAGGAGGTGTGGGATAGATGAGTGGGCACTAAGAGTACTGAGAGTACTGACTGACTGGCAGAGCTCAGAGGACTGTGATTTATGACACAGAGATTAATTGGAGACTTTCTAACTCATGGTGTTCTCCAGAGGTTGGTATTGGATCCAGTCTTGTTTAACGTTGTCACCACTGGCCTGGATGAAGGGATAGGGCACACTCTCAGCAAGTTTTATGCTGACACAAAGCTGGAAGTAGTGACTCCTGCACCAGAAGGCTGTGCTGCCATTCAGCACAGGTGAAGGCAATTCACCTGTGAGACTTGAAGGGGTGGAGCCTGGCTCAACCCCACTTAGACCCCATTTAAGGGCTGACTGCCACTGAGAAAGGATCTCTTGTTGGTCATCCTTCCTTTGTGGAGCTTTTCCTTGTGAGCTCCAATCCTCAGAGGTGGATGAACCTTCCATTTTCTTCTCTGTAGCATCTTCTCATTGCACTGTTCCTTACCACTGCACCATATGTTTGTAGCTCTCCGTTATTGTTCCCCAGGCTTACATTGTTGGTCACCTGCAGAGGCAAGATGCCGAATTTAAACAGAATTTTCATGTGACTTTGGACAGGTGCTCTAGTGCCTGAACTACCTCTATTTTTATGTTTGTTTCTACACATTGATATGCTTTAAAGGCAAGAAATTTCAACGGTTTATCCTGAGAATATCAGAATATGAATCTTCCTTTATAAATTGGACTATGAATTTCTTTCATCTACTGCTTTTCTTGTTTCTCCTCACCACGGGTTATTTGAAGGTAGAAAGGAAGAAAGCATTATGGTGGATGTAAGACAGAAATGCACACTGAAATCTGAGGAAACAATATATATCTAAAATGAATTTTTTGTTTTTGATGCGTGCACCTCTGAACCCCCTGATAATAGTGTTACAAACAACAGGTAGATTGCTGAAGGAAAAGCAATTTGTGAAATGAAGTAGAATCCACTGAATCTTAATTTTAAGTATTATAAACAAATAAATGTCTTATTTTTACTACTGCCAGAAGTAATCAGATGGAAGAAAAGATATTTTACTAAGAGGGAAGATCACTGTAGATTAGAGATACCTTTGTACACTTGTTTTAAAAGCTGCTCATAGCTGAATAAATACTAAGTACTCTTTCGTTATGCAAGGTAGGATGTGTGCTCCAGCTTTATTAGCTACTAACTCATTTAGCTGGAGGGTAACACAAGGCTAATCAGAGGTCACAGAAATCTTGGTTGATTTTGAATGGGACTTAACAGATTTCCAGTGTAGCACACAACTCATAGGAGTTTTCTTATTTATTTATTTATTTTGCATGAGCAGTATTCATCTTTGATTGACACAATTCTGCCTTTGAAACACGTTAATTCAAATTCTTAAGGACTCCACAAAGCCAGACAACTTTTGAAGTTTTATCCAAGGGAAGAGTTTTTTATCCAACAAGAAAAATCCTNGCTTCTAGACTTATCAGCAGCTAAATGCTAGTATTGTGAAAATGTATTTTTTTACATAATCAGAACTGTGGGAATTGGTTAGCTTTCAGGTGCCTGATTTTGGTGGAGGATTTACCAAGGGATTGCAGCAGAAAGTGGTGAGTAAGTACAGCATGTTGAGTACGTACAATTCACCAGCTCTGTTAAAAGAAGTTTCAACAAGGTTTTTGACACTGTATCACATAAATTCCTCATAGGTAAGCCTAGGAGGAGTGGGATAGATGAGTGGGCACTAAGAGTACTGAGAGTACTGACTGACTGGCAGAGCTCAGAGGACTGTGATTTATGACACAGAGATTAATTGGAGACTTTCTAACTCATGGTGTTCTCCAGAGGTTGGTATTGGATCCAGTCTTGTTTAACGTTGTCACCACTGGCCTGGATGAAGGGATAGGGCACACTCTCAGCAAGTTTTATGCTGACACAAAGCTGGAAGTAGTGACTCCTGCACCAGAAGGCTGTGCTGCCATTCAGCACAGGTGAAGGCAATTCGCCTGTGAGACTTGAAGGGGTGGAGCCTGGCTCAACCCCACTTAGACCCCATTTAAGGGCTGACTGCCACTGAGAAAGGATCTCTTGTTGGTCATCCTTCCTTTGTGGAGCTTTTCCTTGTGAGCCCCAATCCTCAGAGGTGGATGAACCTTCCATTTTCTTCTCTGTAGCATCTTCTCATTGCACTGTTCCTTACCACTGCACCATATGTTTGTAGCTCTCCGTTATTGTTCCCCAGGCTTACATTGTTGGTCACCTGCAGAGGCAAGATGCCGAATTTAAACAGAATTTTCATGTGACTTTGGACAGGTGCTCTAGTGCCTGAACTACCTCTATTTTTATGTTTGTTTCTACACATTGATATGCTTTAAAGGCAAGAAATTTCAACGGTTTATCCTGAGAATATCAGAATATGAATCTTCCTTTATAAATTGGACTATGAATTTCTTTCATCTACTGCTTTTCTTGTTTCTCCTCACCACGGGTTATTTGAAGGTAGAAAGGAAGAAAGCATTATGGTGGATGTAAGACAGAAATGCACACTGAAATCTGAGGAAACAATATATATCTAAAATGAATTTTTTGTTTTTGATGCGTGCACCTCTGAACCCCCTGATAATAGTGTTACAAACAACAGGTAGATTGCTGAAGGAAAAGCAATTTGTGAAATGAAGTAGAATCCACTGAATCTTAATTTTAAGTATTATAAACAAATAAATGTCTTATTTTTACTACTGCCAGAAGTAATCAGATGGAAGAAAAGATATTTTACTAAGAGGGAAGATCACTGTAGATTAGAGATACCTTTGTACACTTGTTTTAAAAGCTGCTCATAGCTGAATAAATACTAAGTACTCTTTCGTTATGCAAGGTAGGATGTGTGCTCCAGCTTTATTAGCTACTAACTCATTTAGCTGGAGGGTAACACAAGGCTAATCAGAGGTCACAGAAATCTTGGTTGATTTTGAATGGGACTTAACAGATTTCCAGTGTAGCACACAACTCATAGGAGTTTTCTTATTTATTTATTTATTTTGCATGAGCAGTATTCATCTTTGATTGACACAATTCTGCCTTTGAAACACGTTAATTCAAATTCTTAAGGACTCCACAAAGCCAGACAACTTTTGAAGTTTTATCCAAGGGAAGAGTTTTTTATCCAACAAGAAAAATCCTGTCTCGGGAAAAATACTGGACTTCAATAGCAGTATATTTCATAAACAGCAGCAGCAGGATTCAGGGGTCTGCCCAGTAACAAATTCTAAGATGTGTAGTTTTAGTTTAAAAAGACAGAGGCCACAGAGTCTAAGCATGATTCATGGAGAAGAGAAGCATATATTTTTGCATTCATGAGGATAAAATAGTAGGAAACACAGAAAGTTATAGACATATTTATTTGTAAGATTAAGTAAATTGTACTAGAAATGTGTGCAGTCTTCTCACAGATGCAAAAACCCCTCCAGTGATACAGTAAATGGAAAGTAATATTCCAAACACCATCCCTTATTTTTGAAAGACATCTGATTTTATTGTAATAATGAATTCATATGGTTTAATTTACTATCTTTATGAGTCAAAGTTGATTTTTCAGATATTTGTTCAAACTCTCTAGCAGATGTAACTCTTGAATACCGTGCAAGCAAAGTGATTATCCTCCCCTGTAGAAATGCTAAGTACAAGTAGACAGGTGAAGACACGCAGGTTATTTTACAGTCTCAAAATATTGCCCAGAATAAAAATATCCTTTTCTAATAGTACGTGCAATAGTTATCTGTAATGTTCTGTTACAAGTTAATATTAATCTTTTTAGCATGCCTCTCAGACATGCACATGCATATGTGGAAGTTCTTTTATAATACACCTTGATAGACACTCTAATACAATGTATCATTGTGTAAATAATTATGGTGGATTTAAGATAAGGTTAAGAGGAAATATCAAATTCACTGGTTAGGGAAGAAAACAAGAGAAAACATCACATAATTAGGAAATAATTAAAATTGTAATGAACCTACTGCTGACAAGGATTTGGTCCATTAATCCCTGGAAAGAGGGGATACTGTTTGAAAAGTAGCGAATCTTTGCAAAGTGTCTGCAAAGGAAGTTAAGAAGTTTATATATCAACAAGTAATAAATGTAATTACAAACGCTAGACAACTGCAGGATACAATATGTCCGTACCTCGAAATGTCTGAGGACTGCAGCTGTCTCAAAAGGCTACTGAAAGTCCTTAATCTTCCCTCTGTCAAGCAGTTAGAGTTATTTCCCAGAACAAGAACTACAAGAGTGTGTTTGCACTTCCTGCAGAGGAGATCACCACTATACCAACCACCTGTGATGGTTTTATGATTTTTACTTTGGGTATTCCACATAATAACATCATGTTAGGTACTGGGAGTTAAGGGGTTAATGCTTTAGTTCCGTGGACTGCTGAATTTCTGAGTACATGATTCTTAGAAGAGAAAAAGAACTACATATCCCAGAGGACTTTGCATTCCTGTTTTCTGCTCAGAGGGAAAGCATGAACTGCATGCAGGTCCTGAGACTTCTCTCTTTTTGCCACTCATCAGATGGGAGCTCCGTAACCATCTTGCCTTCAATTTTAGAGTAACGCCTTTGGTTTTCAGACACTCTCCCTCTCATTTGATTTGATTTACTAACCTCAATCCCAATTATATTTTATTATATTGTGTTATTTTGTATTCTGATATCTTGTTTAGTAAATTAGCTTTCCTCCTCAGATTATTGCTGCTGTTTTGTTTTTAGGCCCATCTCCCAACCCTCTCCTTTTTCCTCCTTATCCAGGCTGCGGGTCCATAGGTCTCCCCTGCCCCATTAGTCACAGATACGAGTTGAACTGACCTGTAAACCATTGAAATCACCTCTAGTCAGATCTTCTCTATTCATATGGTGTCTATGCAGAAACGTTATGCTGTATCTTTGACTCAACTTCTAGCATTAGGTTTCTGGAGCAGTAGGTTTGACGACATTACTGAGGAAAAAGCAAAGACAAATCTATAAGCTTCACAGATGCCAATCATAAGCTTTACAGCTGTGTAGCATAGGTGAGATACCATACCTTTCCAGAGCAGAGGACACAGAAGGGCATTAAATGCTTGGCAGGGGAAGGCAGTGGTTTTGCTTTCCCTTTTTCTTCTAAATAGGCTATTGTTGTGTTTAATTGAAGATATAACTCAGATTTAGATTTTCTAAATAATTGTAAAAGAGAAATGAAAACTGACTGCAACGCGTTTTGGTCTGGAAAGGCAGAAATGTGATTAAGAAAATGAGCAGACCTTTCCATTCCATTTTGACAACTCTTTTTAACTTTTATTTTTTAGTGAGTTAGAGATGGCTAAAATATTTCATCTTTTACAGCTTAAAATTTCCGGTTTTGAAAATACTGAGGCAGGAGCTTGAGTGGAAGGGATTCTGAAAAATGACCCTTTAGATAACCTGTTTTTCATTCCTTCCTAGATCCTTTCTTGACATTTCCTCAATTTTATGTCTTTTTTTTTTTTTTTTTAAAAACTACTATAGTTTAATTTACATCTGTCAATGGTTTGTGGGCCAGTTTGGCCCAGTTCCATGACTAACTGGGCAGGGGACCCACAGACCCACACCCCACAGACCCACACCCCACGAGAGGGGAAGGCTAGGGAATCTACATTGCTGAGATGACCAGCAAAAGAGGAAGTCTCCTGGACTCGTGTGTAGTTTTATCTTCCCCTCTGGCTGGAAAATGGGAATGCAAAGTCCTCTGGGGTATGTAGTTCTTTTTCTCTTTTGATAACCAGGTACCCAGAAATTCAGCAGTCCACGGACTTAGAGTATTAACTCTTTAACTCCCAGTTCTGCACGTGATGTTATGATGTGAAACACCAATAACAAAAATTCATAAAACCATTACTACATTCCCTCAAATGCTGAAATCCCTGTCTGGCAGGAGGATGCCCTAGAACAGTATATATCGATTGTGGTGAGCCACACAGTATTTCAGTAGCACCACCACTAGCAATTTTGTAGCCAGCTTGGAACACTGAGAAGCCTGGGGAGTCACGAACAGACTCTGAACAAAAGTTTTGTTCCTTCTTTTCCCTTTCCTTTCTTCACTGTCTTCTCCCTTTCATTTTTCCATGTTTTCTCATTGCTGATTAAGTAGAAACTTTTTTTTTTTTTTTTCAGAAAGAAAGAACATTTCCTCCCTTAAGTATTTGTGCTGGTAGTTAATGCATACTAAAATAAAATTATCTTCAGAGAGTTTCCCCTTCCCTAATATATTAGAAAGCTGTTCTAAAACAATATGTGGGCTGGTTTGCAAAGGGCAAAGTCTCACTCAGGACTCTTTTATTTCTGATAAGCCTGACCACAAGTTCAATAAAGTGCAATTATAGTTCAGTTCAACTATGAGAGTGTGGGAACTCAAGGGAGGAAATCATGACTCAATTTTTTTCTCTGAAGTATTTTTCCATTGCAGTAATCAACAGTATTCAGGTTAACCTAAAAAAAAGAAAAAAAAAAATAATTGGCTGCATTCTAGCATTGTTCAGATCTTTAGTTTTCACTGCTCTCTCTTTGGGTTTATTTATTGATGGTTATGCTTCGGTTTTGCACTTCTGATGTATTTTTGTTGAGATGCTTTTTGCAGTAAAGCTCAAGGCTGCAAGTAGAGAGGAAATGTATTCTTGCACAACTGTGTTGCTGTATTCATCCTTTTTACTGGTACTTCTTCAGAGTTAAATTGATTAAATTCACAGAGACACAGTCAATTCCAAAAACAGCAGGCACTAGAATTCCTAGAAAAATGTATTGTCCTAATTGTCCTGTGCTGTGCAGTCCAGTGAAGTTAAAATAATAAGAATGTGCAAAAATTAACCTACTGTCTATCAATTTGTGTGCTCTTTAAGCAGTAGTAAACAATTCTTATTGTTACATAAACCTATTTCACAATGTTGATGGGAAAATAAGAAAAAAAACCCTCTAAAATGTAAAGTGAAACTTATTAGTTGTTTAGCATGTATACCTTGATTTTCAATAATTTATGGACTATTATAAGCTATCACTAATAAACTAAAATCATTATCTGAACTACCACCTGCTGAGGGTGCTAATTATGTAAGTGTGGCATCCCAAATACAGCAGGACTATAACCAGTCAACTTGCAGATATTGCGGGGAGTAGGCCTTCACACAGATATTAAGTAAAAAAAACAGTAGACTATTTAGAGTTTTATGCAATTATTAGTATTACAATTAAATGACAAACAGGAGTCTTTTAAGTCTACCGTCAAAGAATAGTTATTCTAAAAATGTACTTTAGATGTCTGAGACAGGAAAGGCATATAACACAGCAGGTTTGGTACCCAGGCAGAGCTGATGAGCTGCTGGTTTGTTACCTCACATCCTCCCTACACTGTGATCTACTGTACTCAGCAAGTTACTTGAATAGTACACACAACTCTTGTAAAGCAGTTATGTTGGTACTGTCTACTGGACAGCTCTGGTGGCAGATGCAAATGAAACCTGCTAGCCTGTGATAGCCTTGTTATTGCCAGCAACACACAGACTTGTAAGGATAAATTCAAGATTACAGCAAGGTATAATCAAAGCCCCATTCTGCTGAGGGCAGAAAAATGCTAGTAACAACACTTGGTCCCATAATCTGTTTTGCCTACAACAACCCCCTGGAAAGCTAAGCTAGCTGATGGTCATGCCAGAGGAAAAGATTATGTAAGTAATTTCTCTCATTATTTATTTATTTATTTATTCATTTATTTATTTGTTTATTTTTTTATAATTCTTGATCTGTGATCTACCCCTGTTTCAGCAATTCTGCCTCCAGTTTTATCTTTTTATTCCTTGCAGCTATGCCCTATAGACCATTTCACAGTTCTTTTACTCTACTTCACATTTCCTCATCAGCCTCAGCCAAGTTTACATATTTGGGCATAGTAGACCTGGGCTGAACCATGTGTGGGGTGTGAAGGGTATTACAGAGGGGACTACAGAGGGTGGGATAGAGAGTGGGTTATAGTTACCCTGTTATGTTGTGTCAGACCTCAGTTTTGGTCCAGAGTCACTGAACCCTCTACTTTTATTCTGAAGCAGAAGTCATCTCACTTCTCTATTCATTTGATTCTCTTTCGACCCAATGACAACACTGGTTCTACATAACAGACAGCAAAACTAAATTTTATCACTAATGCTGAAATCCATGAACTATTTTGCTTGGAGCCTACCCTGACTGCAAGAGATGCAGTCATTAACAAGAAAGTATGGTCACTACTCCCTGTGACAGCATGCAGGAGGTTTTGAGAAGACTTGATCTTAGAGGTCCAAAGATTATACAGGGATGGTATGAAAGTGTTTTTTTTGTTCTTGTTTTGTTATCTGTGAAACCTGCCTCCTGCGGGGTGCCTTTCCATCTGAGCATGATTGTGTGCAGACAAAAAGTAGTTCAAATAATCTTTCCTTTTCCTGGGGAGCCATCTGCATGAATGAAGAAAGCAAAGTTCCCTTAACTGGACTGGAAGAAAAACATGTAGAGACCTCAGTATGCCCAGAATCAGCCTCTGAGAGTTGGTGTGAAACAGGAGTCAAATTATCTAGGTACTAGGTTTAAATGTGATAAATGGTGTTATGCATGAATATGATTTTGTTGTGTGAATTAAAAAAATGTAATCACATTTTTTTCTTTAAGGCATAAATTTATTTTTGAAAGAATGAAGGAGAAGTTCTTTGTCTCAGTCTATGCATTGCGTAATGCTGTTGGCTAAAAGCAGTTAATGAAGTTGTTGATGCACCAGATGATAGTTGCTTTAAGAGACAGAGAATAAAACATTAATCTACTACTGTTTGCCTAAAACTATTTTTTTTTTCTTTTATGACAGGTGGTTTAGGACCATTTTCTTAGGTGATTACTTACCTGAGAAGGTCAAAAATGTCAAAGTATCCTAATTAATCTAGCATATTAGAAATATTTGGGCTTTGCTTTACAATCATTGAAGCCGATAGGAAGTTTGACTATTACTTCAATGCCAATAGAATAAGATTTTTAATTGGAAACATGCAAATCATGATAAGTAAATCCCAGTGTTTAACAGTGTTTAACAATGAAATCTCCTAAGTTTTAGAAATAATCTGTTCAAGAAAAGGAGGTATTCTAAGTCAAAATGCTTACATAACAAGCTCCTTCATTTCCTTCCTCAAAAAAATAATTCAGTGCAGAAGTAGTTTTCAGCACTGCTGAGTACAAGTATTTATTGTAATGTCCCTTTTAATCATTATAAATACGAGTCAAACAGAACACATCTTGATAGTTTCAGAGTGATATCAGCAGCAAATCCACCTGAAGCTTGTATGTATTTAGCCTTGTTAATGTAATTTTTTAAAAAAATGTTTAAATGGTGTGTCTGGGGTTTTGGGAAGGAAGAATAGACAAAGTACAATGAAAATAAAAGTTATCAACAATAAATAGCTATCATAGAATGTTAAAAGCAAAAGTATGGAAAGAAATAGTAACAGGACTATTTATTGCTGCGAGGTTTTGGTGAAGTGTTATTGAGTTCCCAGACCTTTTTTTTCTTTACCAACAGAACCACAGTGCCTCACCTACTGGGAGAACCTCCTCTCAAAGTTCTCTCCAGCTTACATTTTGTACATTCTACTGGTTCTGGAATGATCTTTTTTCTTTTTGATCACTCTTCCCATTTCACTAAGCCAAAGATAGCAACATCAGAAGGATTCATAAAAAACAAGGGAAGTAGAAACTTCAGTTTGAATGCACTTTGGAACACTTTCAGAATTTGTTGTGGGGCAGACAAAACCAATCTTCAACACCAATAAATTAAAAATTGTATGTGTGCATGGTTAATATTGTCCGAATAAAAAGTAGCTGAACTGAGCTCAAAGAGCTTTTATGCTCCAGCAGCTCAAATGTCAGTGGTATAAAAAGCATACTCAGCATTTTGGAAAGAAATCCATCCTTCTCACCCCCATCAAAACCCCCAACTTGTTCTACCGTGGGAAGCAGTGGTGTTATAAATCTCTCAGAGACCAACCAGTAGCTAGAAATATTTTCAGAATTATTGTAGCACAGTTGTTGAGAGGCCTTTTAGTAGAGCAAAAGTAGACTTCATGAATGACCCATGGGCTTTCCTTTTTTCTTTCAGTCTTGCTGCAAAGGAAAGACCAGGGGCAACACTGACCCCTTTTGATAAGATTTGGGTATATCCATTCCCTCACTGTTGCAAATATGCATTAGATTCTTGCATACATTTCCAATATTATTCTAATAATTTCAGGTATCTTGTCCAGTCTTTCAAAGTACTGCAAGTATTCAGTATTCTTTCTGATGCAAGTTTCAGCTAAAAAGAGGTGGCAGAGAAGGAGAGCAGGCAGGTAAGGACTGGTAAAGTCATCCACTGGTAGAATCTTTAAGAGAAATGCAAATATGTTGTTTTGATGGTGAAGACTTTCTGTTTTGAGAGGCTTAGTTTCAAAATACAGCCAAGCGTAGTTATTAGATGCAGTAAGTCTTCAGGCACTGTAGATAAAAACCCTAAAGAAATAGGTTTAGGCATTTTTTTTTTCCTTGAAGATTCATTTATAAATGTACACAGCTTTAACTGCAGAGAGGGAAAGATAACAGGTGGTTAAAGAAATAGCTAATAAGAATCCTGGTTTGGGCTAAGGCAAGAAAATATTTCTTAAACAAGATGAATTGGATCACATTGCTTGCAGAATAAAAACTTGAAATAAAAGATCTTATTGTTCTAGAATCTGAAAAAAAATGATGTTTCCTAAAGGTAGTGTAATGGGGTTCCATTGTCTTCAGACAATCTTGGTAAAATACAATGCATATCATATCACCATATTAACATTACCATAGTCTCAAAATCCATTTACTGTTCATGTTAACATTTTGAGTCTCCCGTTTGTGTTTCTACTCAGCCCGAGCACTGATCTGTGACCAATGCATGATGAGTGTAGATATGATAAGATATAAGACCAAGTAACAAGTAGTAAATTAAGAGTAAATAGGACTTGATATGCTTGGATAAATATCCTACCTGTGGCCTTCCTACACACAGATGTAACTGCATATAGCACTTAGATTCATGCAAGCATGTTTCCCTTCAAAAACTGTCCTCCTCTGAAGGTGGCAGACAGGGAACCTGTTAAGAGATGTTGGCCTTCTCTCAGCCCATGCTCCAGAGATGTTTTCCAAAAGAAGGCACAGGAAGGGATGGTACCTGCCTAGGTTTCATTCTGCCATTGTATCAGGGCTCAGCTGTAGTATATATCTGTATCTGGCAGCTGCAAGACACTACTTTCAATCTCATACAAGAAAAGAAGAACCTTAATTCTAGGATGAGGTATTGCAGTTATTTTTCTCTACTGATAATATAGGGCTTACTAGCCCTAGAGAACCAGAGTTCTGAAAAACAGGAGATACTTTTCACTTTTGTTCAGCTAAACTGCAGTAGTAGACACTAAACTGAAAGTTTTAACTGATTTTTTTTTTTTTTTAGGAATGTCTATCTTTAATAACCCAGATATAGAATTTGTTCACCTATTGAAATCTTGCAGCTAGAATTTACTGGATCAGCAAATTTCTGAGGCATCTTTAACCTGCTTGCAAAAATAAAACTTCATCAAATTCTATTAATCATAGAGAAATTATTAATAATTCATTTTGCTGATATACAAGTACAAAGGTGTAAATTTGCCAAACCTCTATCTGACTAATAAAGTCCTTGAAAAAGTTTTTTTCAGAAAATTGTCATAGGGACTTTTTTGCAAAATCACAGAGGAAAACCACACAAAATACTTATTGAAATAAAAACATTTCTAAACAATGGAGGTAATTAAATTATAAGCACTGTATTTTACCTTTAATGTTTAAGTATCAGAAATCAATAGTCTTAGTGTATTTGAAGATATAAATTAAATAATTATTTAAATCAGTAATCATTCCATATTAATTGGGATCCCTCTGCAAGTGTGAGAAAAGAAAGTATTTTACAAATTATTTTGTGAGTGTGTACCACACTAGAAAAAGGTTTTGAAATCAGAGATGTATTTTCCATCCACAAGTCCTTCTGCATTCATACAATCATAGAGTGGTTTAGGCTAGTAGCGACATTAGAGAACTCTTAGTTCCAACCCTCCTGCCATGGGCAGAACTGCCACCCACCAGGTCAGGTTGCCCAGGACCCCATCCAACCTGGCCTTGAGAGACTCCAGGGATGAGGCACAGGCAGCTTCTCTGGGCAGCTGTTGCCAGTGTCTCACCACCCTCTGAATAAAGAATTTCTTTTCCCTAAAATCTAACATAATTTCTCCTTTTTTTTCAAAATCATTTCCCCTTGTCCAAAAAGAAAAGCAGCACCTGACTGACAGGAAGAAATTGAGATACATTAGAATATATAATCAAGATGTAGAAATTATTTTATTATGCTGTTCTGTGTTTAGCTTTCTTAAGTTTTTCTTCTTCATATCAATCACTGATGCTATTATATACCCCATTTAATTTTTACTGTAGCAGTGATTTTACTCTGTTTGTGTATATAGTAACTCCAATATTTCTTTAGACTGGAAAAGAAGCATACTCTTTAAAGACTGTTTGCTGAGGACTGCTCATCAGCATCTTCCCAGAAAAGCAGTACCAGCAGCAGCAGGGTTTACATACTGGTATTATCATTTGATAATTGACTTTATAGTAAAAAGTTAAGTCATCTAACAGGGTAAATATTGGGAACCTACCTATTGGGTAAGATTTTGTGGAGAAACAATTCTGAAACAGGAATCTTGGTTTTTATGTTGGTTCTTAGCCTCATTTTAGCTTTCATTTTTTCCTAAAAAGATTTTATATGTTAGAATCTGGATATGATAAGTTGGTTTTGACCATTCAGGAGCTACTTTTTATTGCACTGTCCTGACTCTATTGGCATCAATGCATCTGTATACAGTTTCAGTACTACCGCTTTTTTTTTATTATTTTTTTTGCACAAATGACCTTATTTCTTCTCCTCCGTGTTTTTCCACATACACTGTAGAAAGTGTCTTGTTGCTAGGAATTCACTGAAAGGGAAAAGTTAGTAAGTATTCAGTATTATCAGGATTGCACCCAAAATTATGTATTTTGAAAAGTCCAGCCATATTTTCTGTTCAACAGTCAGAAAGTTAATGATAGTGGTTGAAGGTACCTACCTGGCATGTCATGTCTGGAAACTCATAAAGTAGTCTCTTATGTTAATGAAAGTTGGCAAACAAAGATAATAGTTCAAAACAAAATAAATCAACAGCAACAACAATAAAACATCGGAAACAAACTCCAGGAAGAAAACTTGGCTTCTTAAGTAGAATAGTAGACAGTACAAGTTGCTGAAGTCAGGTAAACTGTAGCAAGATGTACACCGTTTTTGGACTGGGCAGGATCTTAGTGGACCAGAACACAATGTCTTTTGCTGGAGTTAAGGTAAAACTGGAGCGATATCAATATAACAAAGCTCAGTCAACTTTAGGAGAGAATCCACTGTGCAGTATATGCCTGGGTCTTTCAATTCAATTTCTTATACCTTATGTTTTCTGAAAATGCAATGACATTTGTATGTGACATAGAATAATTTAACATCCATTAGTCTGCTATCATAGACTGCCAGGTTGTCGGGTCAGAGCAATGCCCCTTCTAAGGTCATATGTTTTAAATTCCTCTTTTAGTTATCATAAATGCTTTCTCACATTTCTGACATTGATGGGGAAAAACTGTAATTTCAATAGAATTATTGAACCCTGAAAATCAGAATAAAATTAATGTGGCAGTTTAGGTGCACAAAGCCTCATTCTAACAGATATATATTTTGTAAATGCTGGCAGCCCATTGCCTGATTAGGTTTCTCGTGGTTACCACACACTCCTGTCCTATCTAGAAAGAGTTCAAAATTACTCAGTCTCCACAGTTTTATGATGCATCATATTTTCTTTTTAAATTTTATTGTTGTTCTTCCAATATACTTATAGACTAATGTTTATTAATTTGAACTTATTTTCCAGGTCACCAGTTCAGTTGCCCAGTGCTGTTGTAACAAGGATTTACAATCAGACTGTTGTTTCATTGTTTTTCAAATACTATTTTTTTATGTTTCCATTTCCATATCAATCTCCTGCAATGTGAAAAGAGTATTTCTTCTGTGGTCATGTAAATTGTATCACCCAGGAAAATGCTGTCACACTGAACAAGCCCATTTCTATGTGATAAATGAAGTGCATGTTTCCAGATGCTCAAATACTTAACATAATGCATGGAATTAGATCATGTCAAATCAGATTAGATCAAATTGAATCAAACAAGAGGACCACCTTCTTCCAAAGAAGGTGATGAGGTCTGAAGTAATTAATCTGCCCAGAAACAAATCTTTACTGCATTCATTTGTATAAAGAGTAATGTAGAAGATTTAAAGTCCAAATCAAGTAAGTGGAAGCCTTGGCGTTCACTAGCAGCTCCTACTGTTATCTTATGCATCACAGCCACATTTATACACTTCTTGAAACGTACATCTATCTTGATGTCAGGGTACAAATTTCCTGCAGGACACTCTGTGCAATAACTGCTCACTGGACAGAAGAGCAGTGATTTCACAGTCCCTTATCATTTGAGATGTGCATGGGTAAGGCTTGCTGACTTCTCATCAATAAACAAAGGAGTTTTTTTCAGAAGTACCCGTAAGAATTTAAAGATGACTGTATCTGGGACGTAAAAGAATTATACTTAGAGTTCTGGGAAAAACAACAACAAGAACAATAAAACACAAATGTCGCCCAAATTAGCAACACTTCAGTCTCAATTTATCAAATGTAAACTGTTGAGACAGAAAAATCTGAGAAAAGTACTGTGGAAAATCTGAAAGATTAATGTAGATGAGAAGGAATCCAAAATGCAGAAATGAAAATGATAGAAAAGTCTGGATTCTTCCTAGTACAATAGAGGAAGAAGATCTAATGTATGAGACTGTGTACAGAGGGTGTATATTTTCCTTACATAATCCATGGCAGGCATAATTGGAGACCAGACAGCAGAGACAGTCCTCTTCTGAATTTCTTACAAAAAGATCTTTCTAGAAGAATTTTTCAAGCTTTGCTGCAAGTAATTTCTCTCCAAGTAACCTTAAAACATCCCTATATGTATTATATTAAATGTATAGGCCACCTCTAGATCATCTGAAAACACCAAATTGTGCTCAAACTGTGTTCTATAAAGAGACAGAGCACAAGTATGCAGATTTATTATGACAGCAGAAATTCTCAAGTCAAAATTTTGATTTTAAGTTCTGGAAAAAAATTACTGCAGTTAAAATATCAGGTTTTAGGTATTTGCAATTGAGTCTCATCATTTTACTCAAATCCTTGGATCCAACTCTCTCAGCAGCCACACCTGTCCTAAGAAACACCCCCCTCAGCCATTAATACTGGCCTTCGTGTTTGTGCCTTCAAGACTATGGAGTAATGGCACTTAACTAAAAACTTCTGCTTTCTGGGAAAGAGAATGAAAGAGTAAAGGTAAGGGGAAATTTGACCACACACTTCATGGTTTAAGCCATGAATAGAGGATAAGGGAATGCTGCCTCCAAACAAAACTCAAATAGTTAAGCTGTGAGACAAACTTGGAGCACAATCAGGAAGAAACTGGTTAGAGAAGGTGTTTTAACAGCTGGTTCTGCTGAGGCAGTTTGGGTTTCACAGACCTGACATATTTCAATAATAGCTGTAACATGGAAAAGAGTCCAGGTGCACACAAAAAACTAATGAAGTTGGAGGAAAAATGCTCTTATTTGTATTGAGGGAATGAGGTAATGAGATGTCATCTTCCAAGTAGTTGGGATTAGATATTCACTCATAGGTGAGATCTTCACCAATGAAGCTGAAATGCAGTTGAATCATGAGCAAGATTTTTGGCAGAGGAATAGCTGAGAGAATTCTTGTAGTCTTTGGGGCATGATTGGTGATACACATACATACAGAAGAGATGTGAAGATAATGAAATCAAAGTTGTGTCAGATGTCAGCTAGGTGACATTAGAATTGGATATGATATGTGATAGTGGAGTTGAATTGGATATGATATGTAATAGTGGAGTTGTGGCTCTGTTACGCTCTCATGTAAAATGCTATACCACCAAATTATATGGAAATTGAATCATTATAACCTTTCAATGTGACATTATCTCATCTATTGTATTCTCATTTCTCATTACTACCAGAAAGTAATAATTTTATTTACTCTTGTCTTCTGTAAATAACTACAAATTTCTGGACTACAAATAGGATAGATTGCCTCTTGATCAAGGTTTCTTTTCCTTCCTAGTATGTCTGAGTACCTTATTAATAGCTTTTAGCTCATTTACATTTAAATTTAAGTCACATTAGAATTCATGTATTCTATTGAAACACTAATCTGTTTCTCAGTTTGTGTCAATTTGGGCAGTTGTAACATTCCTGAATATTTTGTGTTCAAATTAAAACTATTTAAACATGACAATATTTTATGACATGTTTAACAAATTAATTCCAAAAGGTTAGAAATTTCATTGTGAACGCTAAATGAATTTATCAATATGATTTTTGAAGTAGTTATTTATAATCCACATTTGTTGTGCATATATAAAGAAAATGTAGTTAGGGAAATAAAGACACAATCTGAAGTCAGGCTTCATTTACTGCAACAGCTTCAGGTATCTGTATTTCACCAGTATAACATGGATGAAAGAAGCTCAACCACTTTTTCTCCACTACTGGCTGGGTGCTGTTCTACCATGAGAAGAGCCAGCAGAAGAAACAAAAGTGCTTTCACATTCCCTTTGTGATTGGATTCAGATTGCGGGGTATTCTTTTTGGTTCCCAGTTTTGGAGATGAGCATAGATGTTTACTAGTGATGGAACTACTGCAGTGGTAGAACTTGTGGTGTAAGGCCACAAGGAGTTGGGACCTCTTAAACTGGCCAACATCTGGGACACAGCACACTCCATGAGTGCAGGAGCTCAACAAGTAGAGAGCAGTAATGAAAAAAATCCCATAACACTTCCTAACAATGGTATGGTCATAAGGAAGAGCTAGTAGCCAATTAATAGTTGTAATAATTATAAGCATGAACATCACTCGTTATAGACAGCTTCAAGTCCAATGCACTGAGGTTAAAAACTAGAGTGACAAGTAACCTAATGGCCTGATGGGATTTGTAACATCTCTTTATGTATTTATTGAAAGAGCTGCTCATAATTTATTAACTTTATAGAAAATATTGCATGTGCTCTTTGGTTAAATTTTATTCTATCAAATTTTTGATAGAAAAACAATTTCAGTGCTAACCCTGAAGGAAAGATTCTATTTAGGCAATACAAATAAAAACCAAAGCTCATTGTTGAAGTAAAATACAATATGACACTGACAAAATCCTCCTATTTTGAATGGATATTTTAACACCAGCTTCTGAAATGTGAGGGATATTATATTCCAATGAGAGTGAGCTCTTAAGGAGAGCTGGGTGAATGAGCAGTCAAGAGGGCCTGTCTGGAAAGGGTAAGATGGAAGTCGCTTCTTGTATGACACTAAGAGCACTATTACATTTCTGAGTCCAGAAGAACGTACCTTGATCGTTGGATTTTCTATTTTAATTTGAATCTAGTATCATCAGAGCATGCTGTACTTCACTGGAGTCTCTTGGCAAAAATTATATATCCCACAAGCCTTCTAGATCAAGTTTTTGCTCTTCTAGTTGCACAAGATCTGGAAGAGAACAAATTGTTTTACTGCTTGTTGGTCCATGACATTTATTGTTGCTGCATATAAAGAGTGCTAAAAAGAGGAAAAACTTTACATACTGAGATAAGAGGAAGGTCGGATCTTATCTGCTATACTGTTATAGCTCAACAAATGGAGAGAAAGACTAGGGGAAATGGAACAAATATGATTTGCTGTGACAGAAACACAAGTCTGAAATAGATTTATTGGTATTCCTCAGCCCATAGATTAGATGTGACAACAAAAGAGTTGCCTTTTGAAAGAAACGTGGAGTTTTGATTTTGGATGTTTTCTTAGAACTAGGACAAACCTTGCCTCTCTCCTGTCCTAATTATGTAGTAATTCAGCTATTGTACTGTTTTTGGTATGTTCATGCAAAGTAAATTTACTCCACAGTGTGATATTACTGAATGTTTTAAATATTTAATACGAGCAGAAAAAGATTATTCTTATATTAAAAAACAAAAAAACAAAAAACAGTTTGGTGGCTGTTGCTGGAAGGTATCAGTTAGTATCTCTCAGTTCTCAGTCAAATCATGGTACTTGTGAGGCCAGCTGTGCCTGTGTATCCACTATTTGCTGTATGGGAACTACATACTGTAAGCATGTGAGATGCTATCTCCACAGTGTAAAAGTAAAAGGCTGGAACCATATCTACTGAATATATGAGATGTTTGATTATAAACGTGTGGCAGAGGAAGGAAAAGCTGGAGCAGGATAGGAGCAGAGCAGATGGAGTCAGAACCAGAACACGATTTCCCTACATTGGCCTGGGGCAAGTAGGGAAAGTAATGAGAAATTGATATAGTTTCCAAGCACCCAAGCTCAGTGTTGCCTCATCCCAAGCATCTAAATGTCACTTTATTGTCAAGGAAAAAAATAGTTCCAGAAGAATCTGACCTATCTCTTACATCTTAGCATCAGATGCTTATAAGAAAAATAATGATCTAATGCTCATAAGAGTCCAGGGTGACTAGCTTCAGTGTAGACAATGACCGTCCAGACTTTCATGTCTTAGATGTATTTTGACCACACACACAGAACCATTAACCCAGAAATTCTTTAATGAATAATGTAAGTGTCAATCACATCATCTCTCTTTGAAGAGAGGGCCTCAGTGAATCACATCTGCTTAAGCCAGTCTGAGGTTTGTGCTTTTCAGTATGCTCATACACTTTCATTGTTAAATGCAGCTTTTCAACACAATTTTACATTTGCAGCAGAATGCTTTGTACCTCTGAAAAGCTGGAAAAAATAGTAAAGGTTACTCCTATGATGAACAGACTTAGATACATAATACTTACCTTTTCCTCTAGTCTTTTACATTCTGCTTCTCAGTGTACAGACAGAAAGCAAAAGTGTGCAGTGTTTTACAGCTCATGTAAAGAAATGAAATGGAAATTTAAGCATGCAGTCTTTCTGTCTTGTAAATAATCATTGCTTTTCTTCATCCTTTTACTCTTATAGCTACGACACAACCAAAACACTGTTATTTGTTTTGTTAGTTATTCCACTCAGCTGTGACATATTAGAAGTAAGTTTCAAATGACATCTTACCATATTCCATGTGGGTCAGTTTACCATTAATTTTTCTGCAGTGGGAGTAGTTGTATATTATTAGAAAGAAATGGATCAAAGTGTAAGTCTGGTGCTTGGGAACGATACGAGATTTGATCGCACACCACTGAAGTCAATATGACTTCTGCCATGTACTTAAATCAGAACAGGAGTTGGCCTCTGGTCATCTGGGGCTTCAGTAGAAAGAGGAATTAGAATAAGGTTAATTAAACACAATATAAATCACTGAACCAAAATACAAAGAAAAGTAGACAAGAGAGAGCCTAGAGAAATGCAAACTGTAAGAACAGAATGAATATAGGTAAAATAAAAGGAAAATCTTATTGGTTTTCTACTATCTTGTAATTTGAATGAAAATACAGATGAAAAATGCATACAAATTCATTACACATCTGAACAACCAATTTTCTTTTGAGAGTCTTTGGTGAGAAGAAAGTGAAGCAGTGAATATAAAAACTTCAGGCATTCCTGTTTTTCAGCATATGATGTAAGAGAAGACATTGACTGTAGTGTTAAAAGGTGAGGTCTGTCACATCGAATTTCCTTTCCTTTCCTTTTTCCTTCCCTTCCCTTCCCTTCCCTTCCCTTCCCTTCCCTTCCCTTCCCTTCTTCGCTTTTCCTTCGCTTTTCCTTCCATTTGCTTTTCCTTGCTTTTCCTTTCCTACCTTGCCATTTTTTCTGTTGTCCTTCCACTATCTCTCTGTGAGTTAAAAACAAACAAATAAAAAAATACTAATCCTGGGCCTAAAGTAAAGATATGGTAACTTAGATTTTCCATTAAATGATTCAGAGATTCTATTTCTGGTGGATTTTCCTTTTTACATGGAAAAACTTCTTGGAATATTTCTGGACAGTTTCACCTTCAAGAGAATGAGCTACCTGCAGCTTGTGAATAAAGGCTGGAATAGATTGAACAGATGAAGGCAAGTGTTATGCTTTTATTCAGTGTATTTTATGAAAATGGTTCATATAAAAAGGCCAAACAGGGAATCCTATCTTTCAATGACAAATGAACATCCTGTTGCTCCTCATTCCCATGTCTGAGCAAATACACACGTACATCCCTTTTCCTTCCACACACACATATTTTTCTACATAATAAGCTAGAGGCAGGTATACAGTAGTCTGTATGCCTACTACCTTTGGAAAACAATAGTTATTTTGTCTAAAAGGAGAGTTAGGATCCCTAACCTATACCAGATTTCCTTCCTAGAGGCATGGTGACTGTTCGCACATTTGACACATTTTTCTGATTGGTTTTCCCCTGCGCACTTTCCCATCAGTCTCCAGCTATGAATGAAACTGAAGACATCACTGTTCAGGTTCTACTATGCTAGCTCTGCTGACATGTCTACGCTTCATAACGTAAGAAACAGCAGTCTCTATCCACAGATTTTACAACAAACCATGATATAGAAGTAAAACGTGAGGATATGTTGGCTGAAGACAGAATAACAGAAAATAGGGTTGGAAAAGAAATAAAGAAATTTTCTAATCTGCAGAAAGACCAGAGCAGTCAACTTCTTGCTGTGCTTTAGAAGGTCACCTAACTTGTTCTAGACATCATTCAATGGGGGTACCACAAAACTTCCCCAGAGATTTTTTTGCTATTTAAATATTCTATGTGTGATAATACATTTCCAAATCCCCAATCACTTTGCAAATTAAACCTATCACTTCTTATTCTAGCTAAAGTGAAAATGACAAGACAGTTTATCATTATAATCTTTGAAATTAACCTTCCATGTATTTAAAGTTTGCTGTCACGACTTCTTTACTCAACTAGATAACTCAGCTCCTTTAGATTTTCTTCAGAAATCATGTTTAGATCTCTGATCATTCTTGTTGTTTTCCTTTAACTGAATCTTGTGATACAAAGTTCTCTTACTACATTCTTACCAAAATGAAATAAGAGGATTGTTCCAAGACTTAAAATGCAGATATTCGTACTCAGATATCAAGATTTTAGATGTTTTCACTCTGTGATTCTCTATACCACCCCAATCTTTAGTCAGATGCTATTCATTCCCTGTGCAGATTATTATTCCTATCTATTATAGAACTTTGTGTTTATCTTCATTGGATCACATCCATTTTCCCAGGCTACTCTTCCAATTTGTCAAAATTATTTCAGATTCTAACTTTGTTCTTCACTATGTCTGCAACTGTTCCCAACATTAAGTGATTAACAAATTAACAGCCTGTATTCTCTACTCCAGTATCCGAGGTCATTATGTTAAAGTACTGAATCACACCAGCCTCAAAACAGGCAAATTCATACTAGCTTCTGTTGTACCATTGACATAAATCCCTAAAGAGATCTTCCAAACAAATAGAGTTAACAGTTGCCTTCTGTAACAGATGGTTGTTCCAGTTACTCCTGAGAAGCCTTGCTTTCTTGACCTTCCAGACTGGATGTACTGCAATAAAGCTTCATCAGAAAATATTTCTTTTCGCATCCCACATGTGTAGTATATAACTGATTTTTTTTAATTTATGTGTCCTTCCCAGCATTTATTCTAATTGATGAAGTTTCCTTTGAAAATGAGGGTACAAATTCATGAACAACTGTTGATCACAGTAAGAGGTTATTTATTTATAAGCAAGTGTGCTGAAAACAATGGCAGAAAAGAACTTCAAAAGAAATTAGATGATCTCTTCTAACATTCCTGTTTAATATTTTCTGCCAGTATATTACATATTTTGTCTCATTTTTTACCCATCTCTCCTCCTGATAAAGTAATTGTTTCCGTATACTTTGAAAGTACAAATCACTAGTTAGGTGCTAGTATAACATAATAATTAAAAATAATATTAAAGTAAAACTAAATGCTAGATAGGTTTATTTTTTTTCCTGTCTGACATTTCAATGGATTTTAATATTTGATGAATATACATAGTCCAGTTCTTCATTTAGACAGTAACTTTCTTCACATTTTCATTCACAACATGTTATTTGCACAAAGAAAGAAAGACAGAGGGTTCTGTTATCTGGAAAACTAAAAAAAAAATAAAGATATCCAATGCTGGAACTGAATTTCCTTGGTTGTCTTGTTTATGATCAATTGTGTCATGAGCATGTCAGATAAAAATAACATAATATTTCAGATTCAAGTTTTTTATTTTTTGTTTTGTTTTGTTTTGTTTTCAGGAGTCATTCTTTTAAAGTATTTTTATTTTTAGTTTGTTTCCATTTCATATACATATTTCAAAAATAAAATCATAAATAATGCTTCATATCATAAAAACACTATTATGTACAAAAGAAGAAATCAAATTGAAATGGATGTAACAGGTGTGATTTGGATCAGTGTCTGTTTCCTGTTCTCTATTTCCTGCAGTAAATCAGTCACCTCTGATACTAGATAGGAAGAAGGCCACTGAAAACAAACATGCATTTATGTTTTTAAAAGCATTCTGGTTATGTATGAAGGAGTGCAGAAGAGTGACGAGTATAAATATAGCTTTTTTTGTTGTTTTTTTTTTTTTCCTTTGGTCTCTTGGTCCCCATGCCCACTGGTATTTGCAGCACTCACTTTGTTGTGTATTGTTACCAATCAAGTTGAATGCACTTTTCTGCAGAAAAGTATTTTTTCTGTCTGCTTGTACAGTAGTTAATGCAATGTAATCAAGAACTAAAACAGAGGCAGCTGGGAATCAGAATTAGTAAAATAAGAGCAGTGATAATATTTTCAACTGTTATAACTAGAAGTTGTACATATTGTTTAATCAAGATGTAGAACTGGAGAAATTAGGTGCCAAAGAAAGCTGCGTATAAAGAATGACACACATTCAGTGATTAGACAGATATAGTTACACGTAATCTGGAAAATCTAAGAGGTTTTGGGTTTGGCAAGCTTAATTAATTTAGGTATCCATTTATTTCTTATAATTGATGGCTCTGAGTACTCATTGTGATTTCTTTTTCATGGCCCTTTAATTTTGTAGAAGAGATTTTACTTCGGTTGTTAGTGGTTTTTATTGTTTCCTGACTGTGCCTCATTATTTCTGTGGACATAAAAATAAGCTTGCAAAAAAAAAAAAAAAAAA
>VXAB01006257.1:54955-83762 GCA_013399175.1 Odontophorus gujanensis
AGATGAGTGCAAGACTGTAAAATCTTCCTTCCTATATGTTGATTGACTAATTTTAAGATTCTCCCTCAGTGGATTAAGTGATGTGCACTGTCTTTGGGGATAGGGAAATTGTTCTCTTGATTTCCTTGAAGCCAGACAATCTAAAAAGTCTGATTGCTAAATGATAACACTGACTGAGCTGAAGGCTCAAGCATTCAGATTCAGGCCAGAGAAGAGGACAATTTCTCTCTTGCATTACAATAATGCCAGGCCTCATACCAGTTTGAAGACCATGATGCTGGCTGGACTATCCTAGCACACCTACCATACAGTCTGGATTTGGTGCCTTCTGACTTCAGCTTGGGCTGATGAAAGATGAACTACATGGGCAATATTTTTCCTAGCAATTTTGTCATCTTAGAAGCTGTGAAATAGTGGGTCACCCTCTGGTGAAGATTTTTATGAGTGCAGTATGTAGGCTTTTATTTATTTCTGTGTAAAATGCATAGCTAATGGTGTTGACTATGTTGAAAAATAGTGTTGTATGGCTGACAATACTCTCCATCAAATAGTGTTACTGTGCTGATTGCATGTTTTAGTTCCCATGGAAATAAATAAGAGACATTACTTTCAGAGTAACATATGTGCATCTTATAAGTATGGGCAGATAGGATTCATGTTTCATCATATAATGCCATTAGATATTCCATATATGCCCACACATTTCAACAACTTTTGCACTATAATCTTGATCATTACTATGAGAAAGCTATCTAGGTGGGTTCTTCTTAGATTTCCAAAGCTTCTAGGGAATAAAAACAGAGATGATTTTTTTTCCAAAAATTAATGTTAGCCTTCTGTGACAGCTAAATCAACCAATACAAGAGTAATCCTGCAGTATAAGACCAAAAGGCACAAGAACTTTTTGTAAAAATTATATCATTTTGTGTTGATCGGTCCTCCATATGACAGCTCTTTTTTTGCAGTGTGTGTTCTCTTCTATGAAATATGTTGTTTTTGAAGAGCTATTGTATAACATGCCTTTCAGTTCACAAAGGAGGGGATGGCATATGCCACAGGGAACTGCAAATCTCTCTCAGATTTTATAAACGCAATTTCATTACTGTTATATGTTTTCCTACACAGTTTCCAATTTTTGGAACAGTGAAAACTGCCTCTATTTTGTCAGCCAAGCAGTCTGAAATTCCAGTTGTTAAAAAAGTTCCTCAAGCTGAATACGTTGTGAAATTTTCGTTTTTCCATTTTCTTTTTAAAATTCAAGGTAAAAGTTTTTAATAATGCCTGAGAATTGCTGCTTATATTTACCAAGTTTTAGACTCTTTAGTGGAAGAGTGAGCATACTGTATTATCATGTATAAAATGAGCAATTTTATTGGCACTGGTTTATATATATCAAGGTTAAAATACTATATTTATGTCTCATTACAAATCCATTCACCAGCTTCCAGATGATATGTACCCTGGGAATGTTAGAACTCCACATGATGTCCCTGATTTCTAGATTTGCATTTGGATACTGGGAGTAGCTGATAAAATGTTAAACCACATGTATTGTAGTAAAAATACTTCCTGTAGCCTGCATAGCTCAGAAGAATGGATTTTTTTCACATTTTTCTCAAAGTTATAGCACAAATTACTCTCAACAAATAACTTCTGCACATCATCTAAAATGTCAAGTTTTGACTGAACCTTCATCCTCCATAGTGGATGATGAGCTACTGCCAATTGTTTTTGAATATCTCATGACTTGATTTTTATGCAGAGAAAAGTTTAGAAGAAATGCTTAAAATGAAGACTGGTGTCTGTGTTCTAATTTGAGTTAAAGATTCATTCATAATATTTTTTTTTCTAATTTCACTGGTTAGAAAATTAGAGATTTTGGAGTTTAAAATTCAAGTTTTTCCTCCTGGAATCCAGGATTTTAGTTTTGAAGAATTTCATCCATCTTCATATGCCTTAAAAACTATTTTAACATTAAATTCATTCAGACAATGAGGAAAAAAAGATATCTTTGTCAGTAGATAAGAAGTTAGTATTCTAGCATGCTTCTTACTACTATATGCACTGAATAGAGCTATGAATTTAATTTAGGTTCATATGTCTTAGTGGCTTCAGTAAGATTAGAATTTAACAACATGCATAAGATACTGAAAATCATCAAATATTCTACATGCATAGTACAAGAAATTAGAAACTAATTGTAGCAGAGCTGCGAGCTTTTACGGTCTCGCGAGATCGAACCCCCCCTTATATGCCACGTAGCACTTAGAAGCCATTGCCACATAGTTGCGAAATTGCTTACACTAGTGCGCATGCTTACGAGTAGGCTATATAAGCTTGGAAACGAAAACAATAAATGCCATTTGCTGCTCATGGTATCGGTGCAGTTCCTCAGCCGATGGCCCTGGTCGGGCGGGTCGTAGAGCTCTGACCTGAGCGGGACCAGTTTTTGCAGACCGAAATCCGTTGGGAGGCAACACTAATACCTTCATATTGGTGGGAAAAGGGAGCAATACATTGTAGAAACACAGTTAAATTTAGAACTGCACATGCTTTTATCAAGACACATTACAAATCACTGAACAAAACTACACTTGGGAAAGGATGGCTTCTCTTCTGAGTGGATAAGGAATGGATGCATTTGTAGAAACTACTTTTTTAATGCAATGTAAATTCAACTTAGTGAGATCAGAACAGAGGTAACTGGATTCCCGGGCCCTCAGCAGGGCCAGTGTCTGTCTGGATGATGAATTGGTACTTTCCAGACTGAGAATCTACAAATTTAAGAAATCCACAAACCATATACTCTCAGTAGGAAATGAATGCCATTTACCCAGCATGTGCACATGTATCTAGAAGTTATCCCCCCATGAGTAATGGATAAAGGTTCCCATTTCATTTTTATTTTTATTTTTTTACAGTCAAATGCATTGTGAGTCAAAAGACCATTCAGAAGAAATGCACTTCATTCTCAAATAAATTGAGGTATCTCTCTGGCAGATGAACATTTTAAGTGCATGCAAACATTAAAGGACAAGTCATGGTCCATAATTTGTCCTAGTGAAGATAAAGCAGCAGATTACCTACTGTCAGTTAATAGAGTTAATGACTACTTTCATTTGTCTAGAAAGATGCTTTTAGGTTTATGTTTTGTCCTTCTTATACAATAGCCTTGCACTGTGTAAATGAAACAAGATTGTGTGAAACAATGAAATATATCCATGCATAACACACCAATGGTGATTGTTCCAAAAGAATTACTGTCAAAACCAGCAAAAAAAGGAAAAAATATATTAATACATATATATACACAAGTGGAGATATTTTTATGCAACAATCAGCTTTTTACGACATTTATTACAAATGTGAAACAGTATATTGTTAATTGTCTCAGACATCTCTTCAAAACTTCCTGCAACACTGGCTCTCTTTAGAACACTATAAACCTACAGAATGTAAAACATTTTTGTATAAATAACCCCAAACCTATCAATTTTCATTTTAGATAACTGTATTTCCAGACTCAAAGATGAGTCTCAGATGGAGAAGATTTCAATTCCTCTCATAGAGTGAATTTCACATCACTCAGGCATACATATTTCTGAAGACAATCTAGGTGACAAACTCTTACCCTGTGAGACTGCCACTTCTAATCTATTACTTGAAAGGCACGTATACTTTATAGAAAGAGATTCCAAAAACTTTTTCTTACATTTTTAAAACAGTGAAGTTATAGAATTTAGTGAAAGTTAAATACATTATTTTTTTTTAATGTGAACCTCTCTTGTAGAGCCAAGATGAGAGACGGGTTTGTACTTCCATAGCGCCCCATCTTAATTTATTAAAGGGAGAAAAATCACAGTTTCCAAATAAAAGAATGAAAATAGTAATGCCATTTTCATAAAATCCAGTAGGTATTAAATTTTAGTTAACCAGTTAAGTGACATTCAAGCTTCTCCAGAATCCTCAATTGTGTGGCAAGCTAAAATCATCTTACAACATTCGTTATAAGACTTGATTAAACTAGATGAGCTTTTCAGATACAATTCTGTGAACATTTTTATAATCTCATTCTAGAATAAGGTTATTTCTCATAATTCTGAGGTTCATAAAATATTCCAACTTTTCTGTTGACATTCAGTGCATGCCCCAGCATGTGAAATTAGCAAGTGAGTAAATTATATGAAAGCAGAGTGTTTTCAAAAAGCAAATTTTGTATTCATAGTCACGGATATTTTTGTTAGAATCCTAAAGGAAACAAGAATGGGCATCAGCTAGATATAGTCATTGTTTCAGAATGAACCTAGCCCAGAATGGTTTTGCCATGAGAAGGCAGACAGAAGGAGGTATATCTCTTCATGATTCCAGCTCAGTTTTTGCTGAAACTGTTAAGAAGGTCTCTTTCAGAAGAAAAAGATTGGTCTGTGAAAGCTAAGGGCAACTTAGGTGAACTGCATTCAACATTTGATTTTATGGAAAAGCTTGTATGTCCTTATGGTTGGGCTGCAGATTTAAAGTTTTGCACAGGAATCCACTACTTGTGTTTGCCTCATATATCTTACCTTTTCTCCCAGTACCTTTGGTTCTCCTTCATAGAGGCAGAAGTAGTTGTTACCTGAAGAAGAATTTTGAGAACACAGCTGGTATAAGATGCTGGGAAATGGTATTCAGTGGTGCATATAGAGTTATCAGTAAAGCATTCCTTCTACTTGCCCTTCCTTTACTGTGGTTTTGTATTTCAAACTCTGTGAACCCACTACTTTATCAGCTGCTTCTTTTGTTTTGAAGCACATAATCATTTGCATCTGATACCACTGTTCCAAATGGAGTATGGAGAATACTCAGTGGAATAGAAAAAGAGGAAGACTGACAGAGGAGGAATGCTATACTCTTCAGAGAATGTAGGAGAGAAAGACGAGAGACTATCTTACCCAGGAAAGGAGAAAAGGAGTGAGACAGTTAGCACCTCTCTTCCCTAAGCTGGTTGCATGAAATTCAATTCTCCCTGTAACTTTAGGGTGTGTTTTTCCCTACTTCACTTAAAGAAGGAAGATATTTGTTGCCTGGAACCATTACTGATACACAGAGAGGCAGAAAAAAGGAGATGATGCCTCTGTTGACTGGAAATCAGAGAGCTTAGCATTGCTTCACAAAAATTGCTACTGATTCCTAAGGTAAAGGCTGTGTGACAGCACTGTGAGCCAGATAATTTGATCTACACGCAGAGGAAGCCTGACCACTTTATGATCACTCTCCTGGTGGGACTGACAATAAGACAAGGTGCCACTGAGTGGCTGAAGACAGTGTAATGGTGAGCACAGTAAAAATAAATGAAGAATTCTGATTCTGATATGGGCTTGCATCAAACACTGTAAAAAAAAAAACAAAAACCTCAGTGCTAACACACAACAAAAGAAAACAACGAGCTGAACTGAGTGTTAACCATTCTATGCATAGAATAGAAGATAGCTCTGGTGGAGACCAAAAAGTGGTCATTATGAACCTGAAGCATAATATCAGCAAAAGCAGTAAGGATGAGGTAATACTAAAGCTGCAGAAGTAGCTATGGTTCTGGCATTTTCCTTCTTTGGAGAGATTGATTTTGCAAGCTTAATTGTGTTCCTTGAATAGTTGTTCAAAGTAGTATTGTATGATAATAAAACATGGGATAGTGTGAAATACTACCTTGTTAATGAATATCTGCTTATAACAAGTACTTAGCTCAGTGACCCATTTTCTTATTAATTTCCCAAAAGGTTCAGCAACTGTGCCCATGCTAGTGTGATTTACTGTAAAGAAAAGTTTTATTGCACAGGACCATCTTCCAAGGCAATTCTGATAAGTGATTTTATTTTATACCATTAAATTGGTTTAACTCACAGCATACAGAAAACTCTTTATATATCCTATAGAACTGGTATTGTATTTCAGATGGTTTTATCTCCTGAATAAAAACCATGTAAAATTGCTTCTAGCTCATTTGTGTTTCAGACTATGGTAGGTGCATCCATACCTTAAGCTGCTCTATATGCTGTATGGGAATATACTCAGTTGCAGTGTTGTAATGATAACATACAACCATTAAGACCCAGTAGACTAGTCCTGTTTTGATGATAGTTGGACTGTGGCAGATTGGCGCATATGTTTCTAGTGCTACTTTATTTCATTAAAAAAAAAAAAAAAGAAGCAATCAAAGCAGGTGTATTTAATTAAACATATTTATCTCAAATAATTTTCAGTTAGCCCCTCTTTTTCTCCTGAACTCATAAAAGAAAACTGTGTTCTATAGTTTATTTATAAAAAATACAAAAATAAATAAATAAACAAATAAATAAAAAGAGCAGTAAACTTCATATTGGATTAATTCCTCTTGGTCCCTTTTTTTCTACTTCATCTTTTCCCCTCTTTTCCTCATCATACTGGTCCCAGTGGTGAAACTGCTTGTAGTCAAATTGCTGCACTTAATTCTAATGTCATCATGAATTCCTCAGTGGGTAAATGTAAACTGTTCTCACTTTTGTCTCTTTTTCCTTGTTTCATTTATAGATTATTTATTTATATATTGATTTATTTATTTTTTATTTATTATAAAATCCTATTTTCATGTAGAAGTCCAGCACAGACATTTATTGATTAGATTGAATCCATTTTGATCTTGTAGCATTCTACATACAACATTTGAATGTCTAGAATTTTTTTGAACTTCTCTATTTTTATATAGTCTGTATCCACATCATTTCAGAGATGTAGGGGCATATGTAAACCTATCGCTGAATTGTTTTTTTAGCTGCAGACTTTTCAGGAGAGATGTATTTAACTCTTAAAAGGAAAATACGTAAGAACAAAAAATGATCAACTTTACAATTAACATACTTCTGACTTTCCACTTTCATCTTGTAACACTTGCTAAAAACATTTGCAGAGAGGATTGTCAAAAAGTTGTGATCAAGTAGAAAATCATAATCACACAGAATAACAAAGCATCATAGGTGCTGGAAGGGACTGCTGGAGATTGTTCTGACCAATGCCCCTGCTCAAGCAAGTTCTCTAGAGAGTTTTGAAACTTTTCAATCTCAGTAACTGAAATTTACTTTCAAACAATTTATTAAAATTCCTATAAATTTTTTCAAATTTCACTACAACTGACTTCAAGTTTATGTTCTACTTCAGTTGCAGCTATCCTTTCTACTGNAAGCAGGTGTATTTAATTAAACATATTTATCTCAAATAATTTTCAGTTAGCCCCTCTTTTTCTCCTGAACTCATAAAAGAAAACTGTGTTCTATAGTTTATTTATAAAAAATACAAAAATAAATAAATAAACAAATAAATAAAAAGAGCAGTAAACTTCATATTGGATTAATTCCTCTTGGTCCCTTTTTTTCTACTTCATCTTTTCCCCTCTTTTCCTCATCATACTGGTCCCAGTGGTGAAACTGCTTGTAGTCAAATTGCTGCACTTAATTCTAATGTCATCATGAATTCCTCAGTGGGTAAATGTAAACTGTTCTCACTTTTGTCTCTTTTTCCTTGTTTCATTTATAGATTATTTATTTATATATTGATTTATTTATTTTTTATTTATTATAAAATCCTATTTTCATGTAGAAGTCCAGCACAGACATTTATTGATTAGATTGAATCCATTTTGATCTTGTAGCATTCTACATACAACATTTGAATGTCTAGAATTTTTTTGAACTTCTCTATTTTTATATAGTCTGTATCCACATCATTTCAGAGATGTAGGGGCATATGTAAACCTATCGCTGAATTGTTTTTTTAGCTGCAGACTTTTCAGGAGAGATGTATTTAACTCTTAAAAGGAAAATACGTAAGAACAAAAAATGATCAACTTTACAATTAACATACTTCTGACTTTCCACTTTCATCTTGTAACACTTGCTAAAAACATTTGCAGAGAGGATTGTCAAAAAGTTGTGATCAAGTAGAAAATCATAATCACACAGAATAACAAAGCATCATAGGTGCTGGAAGGGACTGCTGGAGATTGTTCTGACCAATGCCCCTGCTCAAGCAAGTTCTCTAGAGAGTTTTGAAACTTTTCAATCTCAGTAACTGAAATTTACTTTCAAACAATTTATTAAAATTCCTATAAATTTTTTCAAATTTCACTACAACTGACTTCAAGTTTATGTTCTACTTCAGTTGCAGCTATCCTTTCTACTGTCGAAAAAGAAGAGGTAATGCTGTTATACAAACTTGTCATTCTTTAGTTCTGTGAGATCTGGAAAGCTGGAAGCTCAATATTGTTTTCTGAGTAAACAAGCCTTTCCAAGGAAATAGTAAAGAGGAAAAATTCAGAAAAACTCGGAAATAATTGTTACTTTGTGTAGGGAACAGATTTTAATATTTAGTACCACAAAAACTATCCACTAATAGAGCCCATTGGTACGTATTTCCACACAAGTTCCTGCAAATCAACACAAGTCCATTTTCGGGAAAGCTGAGATCCGTTGCTGGCCCTGTAATTGACTTAAGGTTTTGTTTCTTAAAGGCTTTATTTTCCAGTGTAATAAAGGAAAATCAATGTGTCTCTGCCTCACAAATGTGTTGCAAACCTAAACTCATTCATATGTGGAAAGTTGTGTAACATGATGGAAACTCGATAAAAATTGTTACGTATATTCTGTTACCCCCAGTGGAAGGCTTTGGTCCATGAAATTGCTGCCATACAAGCAAAACTGGAGAAATTGCAGTGGGAGGTGGAGGAGAAGGGAAGAAACTTAAAATAGGATAGTTTTAGCCCTGAGAAATGAGAATGTTAAAAAACAAAACAACCAAAAAAAATCTATCTAATTAAAAAGAATAGAATTAAACAAGTTAAATGCAAAGAAACTAACAAAAGAGCTACACCTCTCTCCAATGGAGATTGGGCAGCATCCATAGGCATGGAGACAATTGAAAAGTTAAATAAGTAGGGGGAAAAAAAAGACACACATTATTTACTTCTGGATGAGTTACTTAGACTAATTTCATAAGAAAAACATGAAGGTTTAGCTGAGGAGTATAACCAGCAGACATAGGTAAGATACATCTGTGAAGAGTTCATTTTGCAAAGGTCATGCTTATACAGCTCTCACCTTAAGAGCTCCCTTTATTGAGCCCTCTCCCTCAGAAGACATGCTGAATTTTCCACTGTAACATACAAAAGGACTTTTTGGATAACACCCACAAAATTTTCAGGAGATTTTTACATGGATGCCCCCAAGATGTAGTTCAGCTCTTTCTCCTTGACATTGTCTACGCTTCTTATCCATGTTTTTGAGGTGGATATGTTTGTCCCAATGGTTGCTAGTTTTATAGAGATTTATTCTGAATCCCACTGAGATCAGTGTATGTAGGTTTGGTGCAGGGAGTGTTCCTGTGTTCAAAGTAAAAAATATTTTGTAAGTATTACGCCTATAGATGCTCTTTATTATCTTAGGAATAGGTTAATAACACTAGGTAGCAAGAGCTCTCAATCTCTCCCAGCTATTTCCTGCTAGATCCTTTTGATTCTCATGACTTTGTCTCCCATTTTGAGTCTATCCTAAAGGCGGACCCATCCGCTTTGACATTTTGTCATGGCTGTGCCAGCCAATGTCTTTTTAAATTCAGTAAATAATACAACAATTTACAATCTTTTGGCTGTGCAGTTTTGGAGGGAATACTATGCAGGACGTGTAGGAGAAGAGTGGCTATATGGTGATGAGTGGCTGTATGTCTCTGGTGTTCCATTACACACTCAGATCCTTTAGAGATTTCATGATAAGATGACAACATGTTGTTTGCGAAATGACTCTGCACTGAGACCTCCTGCTGACCTATGGTCCAAATGGATACTGTGATCTATGCTAGGGTTTGTGATATCTGTGTCTATTGAATATATATAACAGCAGGAATCATCCACAAATTAAAGCTAGCTGTAGCTAGAAACTATAGAATTCATTTTAAAATGTAATTAACCCTTAAAATTATACGATGGAATTTATATACTTAAAATTTTATTGAAGAGCTCATCAACTGTGCTGCAGTGAGTAACCAGGTTACATTAGGCATGCAAAGAAAATTGTTGCATTTCAGGTAACAAGTGACAGCATTATCTGGCAGAACTACTGGTAGTTATTACAACAGTAAATGCAATGGAAATAGAATGAAATTATCCATATGCTGCACAGCAGAAATTAACAAGAGTGTTGCATCCAAAATGGTAATTGGAAATCAGGAGAAGGATGAAAAAGTGATGTATATTATCTTGTTTATGGTGTATTTTTTAGTGTTATGAGAAAATTCAATCTCAAGTAAACTACACAGAAAACAAATTCACAAAAAATAGACCAAAGAGTAACAAGCAAAGAGAAGGTGTTGTAATTACACTAATATGAACATCTGAAGACGACATTGCATCTTTGACATATCCCAAAGTTAATGTTAAACTACCAAAAGCAGCAAAGAAAATAAATATGTACTGTTTTCAGTATTGTTCAGGTAATTCTGAAAAGGAAAGGAAAAATCCAACCCACCCAGATATAAATATAGATTTGAGCTATTATTTTAGAAAGGTTTCAAAAAGCATTTCTCTACATTATTTTAATAATCTTTCTTCATAATAACACTTGTGGAGATTGATTCTTAAAAAAATAGCTTGCAACCTGAAGACTTGATTCTCTTGTCACATCCCACTTACCTGAGCTTCTGTGCTGTGAAATAAAGAAAGAGGACAACATTTCCATCACTTGAATTATTCTACCTGGTGAAAAAGCCTCCCTTGGTTGAGACATACAATGTCAAATGGAGAAGATGCTCATCTAAACAAAGACAGGACACGGATGAGTTTGTGCATGCTGACCTACACATCTCCTATCACCATTTTCTGAAATATGTATTGGTACATGAAAAAAATTCCTTGTTCTTCATTTTGACCAATTGTACCCATTATCAAGATGCTAGCTTCATTTGGGAACTGTTTAAATCCAGTGAGAACACTGTTAGCAGGAAACAGTCTCTTTTGCAGAGGTTTCTTCTGTGATTCCACAACCATTCTAATAGAGATACATTTGTCATTTCCACATTTTTGAAGGCTAGAAGCTATTCCAGTGCAACAAAGTGGTGCAGCATGAAACACTGGGCTCAGGGATATTTCCTTTCTCTTTCCAATATATTGTTACATAGACAGGCTTTTGGAATGTCTACATTTTCATTATAAAATTTCTTAGAATTGTTAACATCCCAAATTGATTTGGGGAAAAATAATTGAAAATGTTTAATTTTCTCTTTATCTATGTTATGCATATGAAGTTAAAAAGTGAAGGTCCAGAATAAATACAAAAAAAAAAATCATATTTTTTAATTCTTTTGTGACTTTGCTTTTGTGAAAATCTGTAATAGTGTTGATTTATTTAATCTATGGGATGGATTTTTATCTTTTTTTTTTTTTTTCACTATTACTCTTAAAGAAAGAGTCAATCATTTAAAGATGCCATTATTTTGAGATCTATCAAAGATGTCTTATATGTATGTTTTATAAAATGCTTTAGTTATTTATTATTTTTTATAATTTATTCTCATTTTAATTTTTTTAATAAACCATCATTATCCTTTAATATTTATCTGTACAGAAGATAGCATGCTGCCAGAGACTTCACTATGTATTGCAGTACTTAAAGTCTAATTTCAGAAAAGATGCTTCACAAAAGTAGAAGAAAATATTATTTTTCTACTGTCAAAACTATATTATGAGAACATTTGTTTGGATTCTAATTACAGATTCCTCTTCTCAGACTATTTGAAAGATGAGCAGTCTTATACTTTTCCTGTGAGCCACATTGCTTACCTTACTGAAGCAACCTTGTGTGCCCTTTGTGTTTCCTCTTTTATGCATGAATCTATCCATCCTGCAGCTGTACATTAGCCTGTAGAATCAGTCTTTCATAGTCTTTAGGATATATAGCAATATTGAATAAGCACAAAAGAAATGACAAAACACAGAAAGTTTCTATAAAACTGTCTGAGATGCTGTCTACTCATTTGGAAAGCACGATCTGGCCTATATAAGAGTAGAAGTATAAATTATTTCTACCTTCCATACTGACATTTGTATGGAAAACTGCAATAATACTAAAGGCAGAGTAATTATTTTTCATTAAAAATGTCTTTTCTTTTAGCAGGGATTTAGGTTTTAAACTAAATGGCACATTTTTTCCACAAATTGAAAACCCAGAAGCAAAGAAAGATGTAGTGCTACCAGGGTTTTTTGTTTGTTTGTTTTTCTTTGTTTTACTTTCCCAAAAAATAAAATGTTGTAAAGGCTAAAAGTTTTCTCATCAAAAAATCAGTGTTTTCATAGCTGAAGTAAATCACTTATGATTTCGTTATCCGTTCATCACTGGAAATAGTCTCTTGGGAGGTCTTAGTTAAGGTTATAAATTCATTTCTTGACTACCATTTGTTTGCTAAGTCCTTTATACATTGATCTTACTTAACTACTGTCTTTAACAGGCTCTCAGAAACATGGTCTTAACATTAATGGTAAATTTAGGAAATCATGAAAATCTTGTCTCTGTTATTCATTTACCTGAATATCCTGCAGAGCTGGAGAAACAATCATTGTGGAAAAAAAAAATACAACACACATGACAGCATTTAACCAGAATCAGGTGTATGGAATGAGCCACCTCCTTAGGGAGATTTTTTGCCTTAGTCTGACTCCCCAGATTGCACATATGTGTTTATAATGGACATAATGCTGGAAAACAATTCTGCAATTTGTCATTTTGTGGCCATCACCTGAAAATAAAGATACTTTAAAATAAAAGAGAGTCATAGGTCAGTATAAGAGTAAAAGCAGAAAGAGGAATTGAACCTGCCTTTATAACATTCTGAGTGTTTATAACATCAAAAAGATGTTCGAGTTTTCAGATTTATAAGTGATGAATTTAAAAAATATATACCTGTATATTGTTTATGAGTATTATAAATCCAGGTAGTCAAAACCTTTTTTCTGTATTTATATTAGCATGTGCAATAAATGTTAGAGAGACCGCAAATGCAGTTAATTGTGCATTTTGTATAGTAGTGTCCATAGGGACACTAACTTTGTGTTTTGTCTTCCATGTACAGCTGCATTGTTTCAGGCCTTTCTTCTACACATCACAAAAAGTATAAATAAATGATTCTGAAAAAAAATTGTAATAGATACAGGACAAGCAATCCCATATCTGTAAGTGTGACCAATGTTTATGTATATCTGCAAGCAAACAGCAAACTAAGTGAACATAAACTGAGACCGGTTGTCTGCTGCGCTGGTGTCTATGTGTGAGCTGTGGATATTGTAATCTCTTGGGTGGATATGCAGTAGAAAGGCAAAAATATCTAAGCTTAGTCTGGTAAACTGCAATCCAACAAAACTTCTTCGTATACTTATAAAAAGCGAGCAATTGGATTTTTGTTCTGATGCACTATGTTACTTGCATCAAAACAGCAGAAACAGATTTAAATATGCATCTCCATCTTTGGCAATTCTATTATCATGTTTAAGGCTGCTAGCTTAAGAAATGTTTCTAAGGTGTTTTAAAGTGGAAGAGTAAAATAACCTTCGTAATTAAAAATGATTCTTAACTACATTATGGTAACCATGCTGATTTCAGATTGTGCAATGAGGCTTGCAAACATGAAATAAACTGCTCTTCCTGTGAAAAGAAGGCAATCCCTTAGGCACATAAGGTCCTCTTTAGTTCTCACAAACCTTCATTTACTTGTGCTTTAAGTCTATAATGCTTGTCCTTCTGAGTATGAAATATGTCCTTTATAATGCATTACTCCTATCTGCTTCCTAGCTCTTTTCTTCAGATATGTGGTGCTCTCTTCAAGCTGTAAAAAACATTTCCCATTTAAATCAACATCCATCAGTGGTTTGGAACCCTTCTCTGCTGTGATATTTTGTCCTTTCCTTTTGGTTAGCACTATGTACAGTTGAAGAACAGAACAAGGACACCATGTTAGATTTATAAGGAAATAATGTCAAAATGGTTAATGCAATTCACCAGTTCAATAAACTGGATTACATTCTAGTAGGACAAAAGATCAACGAAAGCCTATTTATATTCATTGAATGAAGGCTGCAACAGCAATCACATAATGCATTCCCCGTCTTTGGGCTCATTAGCTGTGCCTATTAGATTTGTTAGGTATCATAACATCCAGATGTTTCTGGACAGCTCAGCTGACATTTTATCCATGTGCAGATTAAATATTAATGGATGGCAGGTGAAGAAGCTCAATAAACCAGTCTTGGGTTTGGAGTATTTTCAACATTGACAGGGTTTTGTATTTCTTTTCCCTTTTTTTTTTTTTTCAGAATACATGAAAAAAAACCCAGTGTATTTTAGCTGAGTGTTTGAGTTTAGCAAGAGTATTTCCAGTGAAGGAAATGGCAGGGAGCATCCTGTTTTCTCCTTGTGTACCATATCTTTTTATTCTGAAAAGAATTCAAATTCAGGCCTACCAAAGTTGACAGTTTTTCTCTAGAGAGCTCACTATGCTCAAGTTGAGCACTTATTTGAGCAATTGAACCTTTATTGGCCCTTTCAGTTTTGTTCAGTTCAGGAAGTGTGCCTTTGGCTGATGATTTTGAATAATTATATATTCTTACCCTGCCTCTCCAATTGGGAGAATTTCTAACCCCTCCTCATTGGGAGAATTTGTTAGGAGTGTGAGAATTCTCCCACTGCTACTTCTCTGCTCAGTACCAAACTCTCAGTCATGGCCATACTGTACTTCCCTTCTTTTGCAAAGTATAAGGATTAGTGAGTAGCTAAGTCTGCCATTTCATCTGCCTATTCTGATAATCTTACCACTGCAGAATAAGCGTGACACGTAAGATATACTTAAAATCTTGGTGTTTCTTTCCCGTTTTTCTCAAATATCAGAAAACCTCTGATCATAAGCCATTAACATAGGAACAGGAACAGGTTACGCTTTCTTTTCTCTCTTCTGCACTGTTTTCATCTTTGAGTTCCCTCTTTGGGTTCTGTAATTGCTATATTATTTTATTTTATTTTGTTTTGTTCTATTTTGTTTTGTTTTTACTGAACTAGAGAAACTATTCCAGTTTGTACTAGAGTTTGAAGAGAGGTGACCTACTGCTATAATAAAGAAAAGTGAATTAAGGTCAGTCTGTTCTTTAGGAGCTTGTAGTTCTTACAGATCCTCTGCAATAACATTTTCCTTATGAATACTCTAATGGGTGTATATGAAAGATGGCAGAATCTATCTCATTAATTATTTCAGAGTTCTCCAAAGTAAAAATGATCTTACTCATCCTTTAATAGACAATATTTTGCTGTCAGACATGCCCCAGAACGTTTTCTGAAACTGATAAATTGCAGCTTCTTCAGACCAAAAGAAAAAAGTAAGAAAATTTGAAAGTTCAAGTGAATTTCTTTGAATTCCAAAATCATAATTAGTGCATTTGCATAAATGTGTTGTCATGTGGGTACTGTGTAGACTTTCTTCTCTTGTCATCTGCAAGAGCCTGGGGAGTGAGCTTTGTTGCACTGATGAGTGTTCTCCAACACTCACATTTTATGAGAATGAATGAGTTAGAGACAAGATTTTGTGCATTGTTTTAACATTTTACTCTCTGTCCATTGTCAATATCTGTAGTAAAAATCATCCAGTTGTCTACTTTGAATGACAATGCAAATCCATACATGAATCAAAAATAATGATTCAGAATGAGGAATGCAGCTGTGTGGCATAAACTTAAGCAAAAGGAAATCAGTGTGCTCTCTCAGAACAGTCAGCGTTAGAAATTCAGGAACAAGCACTATATACTGCTGGTCATCTTTTCCTGTGGTTTAACCTGGCAGGTGGCTGAGTAACAAACAGTCGTTCAGTCACTCCTCTCTTTCCCAGTGGGATAGGGAAGAGTATAAACAATAATTAATAATAATAATAAAGTAGAATTTGTGGGTTGAGATAAAACTAATCACTAAAATAGAGAAAATGAATATAAATGCATTTAACGTGTGATGCACAAACAAATGCTCACCACCCCCTAGTCGATGTCCAGCTAGCCCCTGAGCAGCAGGAGAGGTCAAGATGCACTCCCACCCCTTTATAACTCTTTTACATGATGTCATTTGGTATGGAATATCCTTTTGGCCAGGTTAAGTGAGCTGTTCTAATTCTGTTCCCTCCCAGCTCCTTCAATGAGAATGGCCTTGACTCTGTACAACGCTGCTTAGCATCAGCTATATACATCAATGTGTTATCAACATTGCTTTTCTCCTAGAACCAAATCTTAGCATCATGCCACACACTCTGAAGAAACAAAGAAACAAAGATGCCTGTCTACTGATTTTTGAGATCGCCATCCATTCATAACTAGAAAAGCAGCAAAAGTAACTTTTGTCTAATTTTGAAACGTACTGAAATATCATCTTTTTGACATTTCATCTTGAATACTATCACTTTGGATTTTCATTCCCTTGAAGAGTGATTTGTTTTGTTTGGCTTCCTTGTTGTTTTCCTATGCTAGGCAGGTGAATAGAGAATAAAAAGAAATAATCTACTGGGGGTGAAGAAGTGAACAGAGTAAAAAACAAGATGTAAAAGACTACAGAAAAAAAATAAAAATAAAAAAAGGATTGATGTTATCAGGAGAAAAAAAATAAATGAATATAAAAACAGATTTTTTTTAACTATTTTTTTTCCTTTTAAAATCAAAACTGAATATACTACTAAAATATAATTGTAGATCTAGTGGAAGTTTGATATGCAATACAGAAATGAATAGAGAAAATTATTCATGTCTTACATTGTGTAGCAAGAACCAAACTTCATGATCATAAAGATACTTCTGTTGGTACCCCCACAGAAAATACATAAAAGATAAAATCTGGCCCATGTTGACACTTGGGCTACTTTTACTATCCATAACAAAAGCTTTCTTTTATCGCTGTAAACTTCTTTGAAATAAAATTACCATGAGAACAGAGCAATAGATTTCTGTCAAATAAATAACACTTTTTCATTTTTATTCTGAAACATTTTGGATGCTATTAAAAAGAGTTAAAAATTTTGAATACTTACACCTTTATGAAGTCTATTCCTGATTTAGTTTACAAAAACAGAATATATCAATCAGTCTGACAAGACGTTGTCATCTCAGACAGGTAATACTTTTCATTACTTTGTAATATGTCCTTGCTTAAACCACTAAAACTGCGTTCAAAATCGTTTGATTTTAAGTTTTCAAAAGAAAAGCAACTTTCCCAATACGAATTATTTCAAATTTCCTTTCACCTCTTATACAAAAAAAAAAAAAAAAACCCGAGAGAAAATTAAATAAATTAATAATTTAATAAATAAAAAGGAAAAAAAAAAGAAGGAAAAGGGAAGAAAAACGTATTACATAGATTATAAGAGGTCAGTGAACTTGTGTTATAACAGGTCAGTATTCAAAAGGTACCTCAAATCTGGATCAGATGCTAGTATTATAGAGGATATATGCAGCAGATTTTATTTTTAGCCATTCCTTCTGACCCCACTTAAGATCAATCTGTCCTATGCTGTTCTAAAGTCTTCATGTTTTTTGACACATCTTAATTCCCAGACCTTTGGCAGTAAAATAAAAGCTGACAAAATCAGTTAAACTGTATTACTCATCTCTAATGTTTAATTAGTCACATTGTACCTAATTTGATGCAAAATCTTCAACATCAATATAACTGATAAAAATTGTGATGCAAAGTAACTTTTATGCAGACAATTCCATTTGCAGTGTTTTTTGGTCCTTTTATAGAAATCAGCTGTCTCTGTAGCCGCAACCTCCCAGTAACCATAGGAACAACACCCACTGTAACTTCTTAAAGTGGAACAACTGACAAAGTCATTTCATCTTTAAGGAAGTATATGAACACTGTTATATCATAATTATCGTATATGAGATCTCACACTGAAGCTTACATTTTAATATTTTTTGTACCTGAATGAAGAGTCAGGCTGGTGATCATTTCCTCCACTTATGTTTGTGATACATGAGACTGTAAGTCGATTCAACAACTTTATTTTTTATTTTAATCAAAATCTGGTGTTGACCAAGAAGTCTTTGACTCCTCTTCACGATGGAGGCTGCAAACTTCAGCACTCCCTCCAATTCTGATTTCTCTCTCTACCTTTGCAAAAGCCAGCGTCATCTCACCCCATGGTACAGGAAGGGTTTGGTGTGATGATGAGAAACTCCCTTAAAATTAGGACCTACACTGTACGGAGTGTGAGGTCAGATGTATCATTCCACCACTTCCTCATGTTGCTTCTCTACTTTCCTTGTGTGATATTGTCCAGAAAGATCAAGACGTACTCACCCCTCTCACAGTATCTCTAGTAGATGAGCTTTGATTTATTTTCTTTTCAGACAATTGGAGACCAACATTCAGCAAATAAAATGTCACAAAATTCAGCCTGAAACTTCACCTAAATTGGCTCTCAGTGGATAGAAATCATACACGTTGCTTAACCATAAACTTCCTCTCAGGTCTCCTTTGGTTTCATTATTTCTCTTGTAGTTCAGTAATACCTAGTGGACAGGGAAAAGCAGCTATTTCCCCGCTGGACTTCTGAGCCACTTCTCTGGTACCTTTTCCTCCATTCTTTCATTTAAATTCTCAAAAATTCCTCCAAGCCTCAAAATACAGACTCCAGTATATAAGCCAGGGTGATTTTGATGAGAATTGATTCTTAGCCTGGAAATGTCACTCCTTAAATGCCCAAAGGCTGTTTAAACTCAGACTTGGTGTTAATAATGGCAGAAGAATCTGACCTAACTTAGCTGGCAGTTTCTGCTCCAGAAGTTGGGGCAAATAAATGCATGGTAGGTATTCTCAAAATTGGAAAAGGTTTCTAAAGAACTTTGCAGTTTGCAGTTGTCTCCTCACAATGCTCTAACATTTTTTTTTCTCTTTTGCTGCGTATTTGCACCACATTGTGTTCTATTTCCTAACCATAAATCAATATTTTTTTTCTTTTGCTTCTTTCCTAAGTGTATTTTACTTCCTCCTGTTACCACTGAGATCTATGCTACTTTACCTAAAACTTCCTCCAGAAATTAAAACATTCTCATCACTAAAAGCTGTTTGAATACATTTGCTATAACATTCTACAAAATAATGGGTATAAACAAACTGTTTCTATTTTAGAAGTCCAGAATATGAAAACCTGCTGGATTTTCACCATTAGAAAGATATACTTATCCTCTCTGGCTCTCATTCAGAGCAAAATATAAAGTTGTAAAGAAATTGAGAATCACTGAGTGGACACATAAATTAGAAAGAAGAACACAAATTAAGGATTATTTGGACAGAGGAAAGCAGGGTGTTTCAACTGCAAGGTAGATTTGAGGAATTATGTGCTTTCCTGTGGGTCAGTTGTCACCAACTTCTTCAGCATTCAAGGTATAGATATTTCTTCCATTTTTTCCCTTTGATTGCACTCTTGTGTCCTCTTGGTGGCCTGCCTACATGATTCCTAACTGCCATTCATACCATAAGATGCTGAGAGTAACCAAGAGCAGCACAGAGGGGAGCTGTGATTTTCTTAGAGTTCCTTGATAGGACAGCTGGTAGGACCCCTACCACCAGGAATATCCCATTCACTGTTACGTTACTCAACATTATGGCAAGACGATATTTAAGGGCTATAAAATAAATAACTCATGTAAAGTCATAGCATTGAATTATTGGAACAACCTCTAAAATTAAAACAATTTTTTACCATTAGCACTTACATTTAATTTTACTCTATTGACTCTTGGCATACCAATGTATTCTTACCTCAGTGCCTTATACAATAAGCTTGAATCTTCAACTCTTTCTTCAGATTGAGTACCTTTTGCCTTGATAGTCTGATTTGGCTTTTGTCACCACCTTCTCTTCCCAAAGAGTTATTAACAGCCATGGAAATCAAACTATGAGTATTTTATGCCTTACCGTTGCCTGAACTTCTCCTCGATGAATGTTCTTCTGTGTTTCTTGTGTCTAGATGTACACACACTGTCTGGAAAGCACATTTTTCTTCCTCACATTCCATTGTGAATTAATATTTCTATTGAACACATTAACTGGCACATTCATGGCTTCAGGCAGCTTTTCTTTTGACAGTCTTCTGCTAATACACATGTGAAAACTTAATATTTGATTATGAGAAGTATGAAGTACACAGTCATCTAATTCAATTTCTGAGTACTTTCTATTTTACAGGGACTGCAAAAAAGCTAAACCTAATGCCATTTCTAAAAATGAAACTGAGAATTAGGTCCTTATCCTGAGTACTTTCCTCCTTTCCCACATCCCCACTCTGGGGATTTTATCATAGCAGTCTCACAACGGAAGGAATGAAAACTCCAATGTGTAGGCCTCCAAAGTTTTCACATCAAGATTCGTGTCAACATTAAGTTTTGCAGAAAGCTCAGAGAGTAAGTTTTTAAAATTTTGTTTAGCCAAAACCCTACATCCTCTTCAAATTCTTTCTAAATGGAAATTATAATTCTCATCAGTTATAAACTCTATAATAGAGTAACGTTTGACATTCCCCTCACTTTTCCTCATACAGCCTTATACATCACATTCTAGACTTCTTTGCTGATTACTACCCCATCTAACCTTCATGTGGATTGTTATTTTTGTTTTGGTTCATTTGTTTGTTTTGTATTGTTGTTGTTGTTGTGGTTGTTGTTTTATTAGCATTTCAACTTAAGGAATGTAAGGAGCAGCAAAGGTCTGCACCAGTACTTCAAACTTAAGTGACAGCCTCAGTAACCATACTTCTCTGGTGTCTCACACTTCGCTTTACACCCAGCTTCAGCATCTGGTCCTTCTCCTCTATCCTGCTGGCATCTTTCCCTCCCATTTTATAAGTGTCTAATGGAAGAGTCAAAACCAAAATGTTATTTGCATTTGTTACGTCTTGGAGGATACAGACCTGAAATAACAACTTTGAAGACAGCTACACTTGTTATAGAACTGGTATCTTTGCAAGCTCCCTAAAAGGTACATGTGATATTTGATCCTTTTACTTTCTTTCTTTATGTGGGAGTTTTCATTACTAAAGCCACTTTCCTTTTATGTTTGAGTGTGTGCTCTTCAATATGCACATCCCCTAAGCCAAACAACCTTCTGCATTTTATCTACAGAGGCAGGGAATTCTATTTGCAAGGTGCCCTTATTCTTTTTGCTGTTTCTTCATTTACTGGTTTAATAACCTTCTCTCACTGCTGGTTGTGTTCATTCAGTTTTTTTATACACAGTGGAATAAGGCTCTGCAAAGAAAAGCTGTAGAGTACAAAGGCAAGGAAGATTAAGTAAAAAATTGGAAAAGTCATTTTATACATTTATACAAATTTTATATATTTTCTTCACAATGAGTTATGCAATATTAATTACTTTATTCATTTATTTTCATGTTGGCAAATATATGAATGAAAAAGTGGATTAATTCTCTAAATGCCCTTGATACCATTTGAGTGAAGAAAAAAAATGAAAAAATAAAAGGAATCTGATCAGATTTTTCAATCGTCCAGATAATAGATACTTCTGACCTAAAATGTATTTGACAAATGTAGATGAGTAGATTATTCTTTCCTTTGCAAAGCTCTTATTTTCCATCTCCTTGTTTTAGGTCATGCTAGCAAGAACCATTTCTTGCATTACTCTTTTTCTTGTCTGCATAACAATTCTAATTTGGAGATGGATTCTTTGCTTCTATTTAAATAAATGTTTATAATCTATCTTCTTTTCTTCTTTTCTGTGAAAATATACATACTAAATCTCTTTTCTATCACTTCTACTATCTGCCGTTACATGGACAGTTGAGTTGCTAATGGTTATCATTTTTCTAGAGGTTTGGTCATATTGGTGAACAAAAACATCAGGATTCTAAAAGCTGCCATTTATTGATAATAAAGGAAAACATAAGAACATAAGATTGAATCAATAAAATATTTTATTCAGATCATTTCATTTTTTGTTTCAGTTTCTCAGTCAAATTTATTACACTTTCAAAATGAAAGTCAATCATTTTGAGAAAAAGAAGATATATTAAAATAGTTCCTTGTAAATAAGAAATTTTATGTAAATCACACAATCACAAAACCACAGAACTACAGAACTGTAGGGGTTGGAAGTAACCTCTAGAGATCACCTACTCCAAGCCCCCTGACAAATCAGGTTCCCTAGCCCAGGTTGCACAGGTAGGCGTCCAGGCAGGTCTTAATGTCTCCAGAGAAGGAGACTCTACGACCTCTCTGGGCAACCTATTCCAGTGCTTCATCACTGTACTGTGAAGAGGTTCCCATGCATATTTGTGCAGAATTTCCTATGCTTCAGTTTGTGGGTGTTTCCCCTTGTCCTGTCACCACACACTGCTGAGAAGAGTTCATCCTCATCCTTTTGCCTCCTGCTCCTTAGATATTTATAGATGTGGATCAGATCCCTTCTGAGTCCTCTTTTCTCAAGGCTGAACAGACCCAGGTCTCTCAGTCTTGCCACAAAAGAGAGGTGTTCCACACCCTTTATCATCTTTGTAGCCCTCCACTGGACTCTTAAGGAGATTCCTGTCTTTTTTTGTACTGAGGATTACATATATCAAAGCATGGTCTACAAAAAGGGTGTGACTGTATTAGTGATAGGTTCATAGGTAAAGTTTACTACATTTCACCAGGACTGGAGCTCCCTCTCTAGGTCAGTGGCACTATCCCAAACTAGTCTCCAGATTTCAGTGGTGAAAGTAACTTCACTACCTTCTCTTATAATTAAGGCAGCCACTGATTGCATCCATAATTGTGCCTGTATAGAACGGAGGGCTAAAGAAACACTGTCTTTGTCTGCACCCAGTACATCTGTTATCAATTCATGATCCTGTTTGTCCACCTTTTCCACTTCGGTAATACTTTTGATAAAAGCAGAAAAAAGATTGAAGCAGACCTTTTCCTTGGAATACATAAATACACAGAATTGCACTGAGTGTTATTATTGCCCTGCTGCAGGACTGCTATGTTGCACTGCAAGATGTCTGATACTCTTTGTATTTGGGAGCTGGTGGGAATTGATCATGTTGTTATTAAATGTCATCTATACTAGATTTTCATCAACTAAAGGTTTCCTTGAGTGCTTTTACAGATTGTAACTCACTGTTTCGCTCTAACTTATAGGAGGGAGAGGAGGTTCTTTGATATAGGTATACCCGACATGAGATTAAGGAACAGTAGTTCAAATGTTAGTCTGATCAGTTTATTACAAATCTTAATCAGGCAGATGGGGAAGTATGGGAATACAATAAGGTATATTTAGAGCAGAAGCTGTGGAACAAGATAAACAGCATGAGAAAGGAAGGCTGAGAACTAAGGATACTTTCTGACGAAAAGGAAAACAAGTTCAAGTAAGCTGTGTGTTGGCAGACCCCAATTGGAGGAAGAGTGCGTAACTTGGAATGACTCATGACCCTGATTGGATAAGCACCTGTATGTATGATTAAGAACTCTTTTGGGGAGTATTTTGTTGATACATAAAGGCAGGTGGGAAAGTTACATGAGAAAACTTGTGAAAGTATATAAGGGATGTTAAAATCCATAATAAAGGATTTGGGTAGTCCAAATCCATGCCTTAGATGCTGCAGGGAATGGGAGGACAGACACCATTAATAATTAGAGTGATGGGGAAAGGAAGGCGGATGATAAAAAAGATAGGAAAGATGCAAGAATTGTGTACAGTAGGGATAGTCACCACCAGGACAAGCAGTGGTCCTGTTGCACACCACTTCAATGGACCGAGGCAGAAGAGCAGGGGGGAGAGTAGCAGCAGCGATGACCGGTCTTGAGCAGCAAGCAGTTACCACAGAGGAGTGGCAGGGTAAGTCCAGGAGAAAGCAGCAGGTCTTAGGTAGCAGGCCCGGGAGGGAGTCTGTCAGCATGCAGGGATCAGCTTGTGAAGGTTCTGATGACAGAACACCTAGCCTCATGGTTATTGGTCCCTCATTTCTCCTTTTTTCCTGCCTGTGGGTCATCCCTTGGGTTAAGTGTCATGTGAGTCCCCCTTGAGATGGCTATCTCCCTTGAGATAAACCCACACAAAAGTCTGCTCCTCAGCCACTTAGCTGTGGCTCGTGTGTCTCTCTCTCATTTCCCCTGGCCTTGTCCATCTGTGTCCCTTAGGCAAAGGATTTCACAATCCTTGACCAGGACTTGTTCATCAGCAAGCTTTGAGGCAATTGACAGAATAATCTCTTACACCCACAAACCTTGGTCTTCTTCCCTGAATTCTTGGCTGATAGAGGCTCTGAATTCACAGCACCATCAGCATCTCTTTCCTTCCTTTCCTGCCAGCTCTGTGATGGGGAGTGGGCCAGCCTGCTTCTCTCAGTGACATCATTGTCCTGCACTGGATGAAGGAGAGAAGCAGTTACCAAAATAATGTTCCAGTTCTGACATGTTGGTATGAATTCCCAGCTTGTTGGAAGTAAGAAAACATACCTTGGCTTAGAATGGTTAAATGGCTGCATTTATTGACCAGTTTCGTTAAATTCTCCAACACTTTATAAAGAAGGGTCTGGGGAGGCCTTAAAATAAAAATCCACTAGGCTGAGTATTACAGTGTTCATGCCTTCTTGTGCACTCATTTCTTTGTCTTTAGTGTTTTCTGCTTTGCTGCTAACTGCTGTGTCTCGCTTAATAGTGTCCTCAGTTGTCATGCAGTCCTTACTTTCAGGTCAAACATGAGAGGGGGAGTGGGCAGGAAGCAGCCAGCCCACTACCACCTGCACAGATTGCAGTCATTTCTAGTTTTCACTATCAACAAAACCAACAAAAGAAACGTTTGATACAGAAATTATTTGCAGCAACCATTTCAGGTGATTTCTTGGTTATGACCATTGAAATGACATATTAAAAACAAACAAGCAAAGGAAACAAGCAAAGGAGACAAGCAAAAGAAGCAAGCTATCTACATCTCATCTCTCAATGGGCAGTGAGTATCCAGCTGGTCTCTGTGGTAATCTGAACTTACTACTGCCCAAGAGAGTCATTTCCATTAACTCATCCTGACAAACAGTATTAACCCATGGGCCAGTTTCCAAACTTGGACATTATAAATCAAGATCTTCAGTTGTTTCTAGGCACTAACAGCATCACTTGATTGCCAAATTGCCAGCTTTAAATTCTAAAGTGCTCCAGTTTTTTTTTGTGCAGGGCATCATGATTTAAGTGTTCATGATGTTTGAAAATTATATTGGATTTTTCCCAAATTGCTATCACTCATTAGAGCTGTGATGATCAAAACTCATCTCAAAAGAAACCTCATTAAATTATATCATTTAGCAGGGACAAGTCAGGTCTGATATTGGTTACCTTTAGTCTTCTGGCTTGTCAAACTATATTTATTATCACTTCCCACAGTTCTGAACAGCAGCAGCTACTGTTTTCAGCAGCACTGTGGGAAAGAAGAGAACCATAAATGATAGAATAATACTACCTCTTTTCCCCTCCTTCTCTTTTCAACAACTATTTGATGGAAGTCTCAAAACTGGAAGAATGTGTACTGGAGATCTTTATTATCAATGAGGTCCTTGGAAAAGTAAGGCAAGGTTGTTATTTCTTCTATACAAGGACAAAATATATTGAGGAGGAAGAACAGATATGCTTAAGGAGACATCAAAGGAGGAAGATTCTTATAGGTTTCTCTGTAACTGCTGTACTACAGTATATTTGCCTGCTCACGCATAAATGTGTATTTGCTATCCATAATGTGATATATGACTGTTACTCTATTAGGAAATGTTCAGATTGAAGAAAACTCTATATTCAGCTTTCCTCAGTTCTTCTAATTCTTCTAATTCTGTCCTGAACAAATTCCATCATAAAATCTTGTTGTTTATTTTTTTTTTAATTTTCTTTGTTTATTCATTTGTTGGTTTTAATAAAATCCCCATTCTTTTTAACAAAATGAAGTGTTAACCTAGAATATTTGAATTAAGTTTAGGACCTGCAGCAGAGAACCTCTAGATTAAATGACAGTAAAGATTCAGACTTATCTCTATCAAGAGACTTTACAGTCCAGTAAGAAGGAGAAATAAAACCAGGACAGGAGAACGAGGTGCCAAATTAATGTACTCAGATATCAATTTTGGTTGATATAATTCTGTGACAGCTTTTCTGGGAGGCTCCCTTGTAAAAGTCAAAAGGACTACATGTTAGGTAGCATGAAGGTAAAAACTTCAAGATACAATGGCAAGAAAAATAATGAACATTCTATATTATGAATCATTTTTATCTTAAGTAATGTAGAACCTGTGCTTAGTTGTATCAGCAAGAACAAGCTTAGAACAGTACCCACCAAATACTGATCTAGCTAAGAGAATGTAAGCAACTGAAAACATTCAAAGTTAAGTTCACATTCTTAAATTAACATGTAATTACAAGACAAGATTTTAAAATTCTTTCAGCAATTGTCAGCAGAGATATTTGATCATCCACCTTCTCAAAGTGCTATATTTTTAGAGGTCAAAACACAAAAAGCAACTGATCATAACGGTGAGATTCAGCTGATGAAAATATGTAGCCATTAGAAATATGTAACCTTCAACTTTCAATTGGATGTAGCACAGTGTATAAGATCGGCTGGCCAATTTTGCCAGCTCTCAATTTTGTATAAATTGAGATACATGTTTTATGAAACCTATCTTGTGACTCTAGGCATATGCAGTAGAAGTGAAGCTATAAGACTACTCAAACTATGTTATAAAAACATTTCTAAAATATTTTTTCAGCGCTAGTTTTCTTTTCATGTAGCAAAATGAACCTTAAATTAACTTGTAAGAATCTTCTTGGAGGTCTATGCAAAATCTGAGTTTGTTGGGGATCGTTTTACTGTTATTGACTACCTGAAATTCACTGTATGTTGTTTTTCTATTTAAATATCAGGAATAACTTCTTTCTGTGCAGATGACCAAACACTGGCACAGAATGCCCAGAGTGGTTGTGTAGTCTTTCCCTTGGAGATCTTCAAAAGCCTGAACATGAGCCTGGGCAATCTGCTCTGAGTATCCCTGCTTGACTGGGGGGATGGACCAGATGGCCTCCAGATGCACCTGCCAGATTTACATATTCTTTGATTCTGTATTATGGTTCAAGTAATTCAGTCACATACAATTGTAAGATTATAGGGTAATTTTGGACTGAGATGGGCCTTAGGAGTTCCTTAGATCACCCTTATGATCACATCAGGGTCCACTATTAGGTCAGGTCAGGTTGCTCACAGTTGTCTCTACTGTGTGGGCTTCAAAACCTCTATGAATGGAGCTTGCACAGCCTCTCTGGGCAGCCTGCTCTGCTGCTGGATTGAAAGCACTGCCACGCCAGCATGTATCACATAGAGACTACAACAGTGATTTTTGGATTATTTTATCCTATTTTAAGGATTCAGAAAACTATGTAAGGAATTTAAACCTGTTGAGGGTGGGTTTGGTTTTCTTTGCCATTGCTCACAGCACTCAAAAAATCAAAGAGCAGTGTTTGAGAAACAGTGGATGAGTAACCACACATATGGTCAGTAAGTCAGGAAGCAACTGGAGGTAAAGGTAGAAATGACAGATGTAAGCTCTTGCTTTTAACTTTTTTTTATGTTTTTTATTTTTATTTCTTCACCAGTGAATTCCAATCTGAACTGTTAAACTTGGATCTCCAACCTTATTAATAAAATTCACCCACAATCTGCAGAGCATAAAATATGCTTCAGTAGAGGATCCATGTGCCAAATGAATATGGAAATGGGACATGCAGATGCATGGCAGTAAATCTGGACACACAGCACATGCATAGTGTTAGTGCATGGAGAAGAAGGCTACAGCTCTCTATTGCCTCTTTTTCTCCTTGAAATCTGTTCCCAGACAGCTTTTTCTCTGTTAAGGCAGATAAGGACTTCCTGAAAGATAAAAACTGAAGGAAATTATTTCCTAAATAAAAAGAGAGAGAGGAAAACACACAAACACACAAAACACATAAACAAAAATAAAATAGAAAAAATTCTAGGTAGTTTTAAGAGAAAAAAAAAAAAAAGAAAGAAAGAAGGAAAAAACACTGACAGCTCAAAAACATGAAAAAAATATTTTTATAGGATCAGTGCAAAAGTGTTTTTTCTTGGTTGCTCTAGTGAGCAATACAAAGAAAATCATTTATTTTTGTAGGCCAATATAGAATATTTTATTTTACAAATACCTAAAAAGAACATTTCAACAACTCTGGACTTTTTGCTATTGGACGACCTCAGATTTTGTCAGCTGAGCTATTCTGATGTCTTTTCTCTGCTTTGTATATCAGCCAGAAACATCCCTAAAAGTAGTATAAAAGATGATAAATGAATATTTCGCGTGTGGCGTTATGTATCACATTCTACCCTGTGAATTATAGAGATTTTGTCTGTGTATTACCTTTTGTGCAAATAGATAACACAAATAGACCATAAACTATTGAAAAGCATAGATCCAGGAAAATGATGCATTAATACAATATTTTATTAGCAACTAAATTTTAAGTAAGCTTTAAATGTTTTCCTTTTTGGGGCTGAGTAAATGTGCTGTATGTTTTTTTCCCTTTCTCTTAGCTTAATGTCATTCACACTCCTCCTGATCTCACATTTTAACTACCTCAAGACCCTTAAGAGAGGAGTCCTGTTGTTATTTGTAGTGAATTCACTCAAACTTGAGTGCAAGAGCTACAAGAATCTCTGACTTGGACTGCCTCACTAAAAACGGACTTACA
>VXAB01006257.1:84295-118706 GCA_013399175.1 Odontophorus gujanensis
AAAAAAAAAAAAAGAAAAGAAAAGAAAAAAACACAGGTAAACTGCTGTGATTGGACTGACCTACTCAAGAGGGAAACACCTTCTGTGCTTGTCACCTGGGGTTTGCTCTATAGTAACTTTACAGTGACAGAAAGCCTGAGGTATACACCCACAGTAAAATCTGTGCCTCAAAGAAATGAGATGAATCATAGCTGTTTCCCTCATTGACTATAAAAAAGTTAAGTGAAATGATTGCTCCCCCCTCAAAGGAAGCTTGGAAACCACAATAGTAACAATAAAGTGCTTTCAGATTAGAGGATACATCTAGGAGTTGTACAGGATCCAGATTTGTGCACTGTTCAGTGTGAAATATGCTCACTTGAACATCCTGGTAATGCTGACCCCAGGAACTGAATTCAAAGAATTCCATATGTATAAGGTATTTAAAAAGGCATAAGCTGGCTTATATTTGAACTCCATGGCGTGCTCCACATAAAATCTTCAAAGATATACATTGAAAATTATGCGAGATTTGAAATGACCTACAAGGAAAGATTATAAGACTCTAACTGCTTAACTGAAGAGCTTATACTCAAAGAGGGCATGTAAGCACGAAAACTGGTGTAGGAATACTGCACAGAAGAAATAAACATTAATGTGAAGCTGGAAATCTTTTGGGAAAAGAAATGAGTATCTAGTACTGATGAAGACTTCCTGGGTCATCAGTTTTTTATCCCTGCCATTTTAGTCAGCTATCTCAGAGATACATTTAGTAATCTCATTTTAAAACAAGACAAATCCACTGCTAAACGAAGGAGCACCCCACTTCTCAGGCAAAGAGAAAATTCTTCTCAATTACTGCCCTAAATTTACCTATGGCTCACATATTCTCCTTCATACTTCTGAAACAATACTTTTAGTTTTCCATTTAAATGGTGAAATCCTTGATTTTAATGGGTATAGCTATCATGTCTATGGTTTTATGTGTCATTTCTTCTGTCCATAAATTCTGTACATACTGAGTGATAAAATTCCACTCGTTTTGTTTCCATTTTGATTGTGCAACATTTTGCATTTCCACAAAATTATCTCCATTAATTTTTTTAATAACATCAACAATGAAAACTGAGTTATAGTATATGTGTAGTTTCAATACATGCCTGCACTTTAATCCCTCCTTGACAATAATACAGTGCTGTCCCATGTCATTATTCTTCCTTTCATTATTTATTCAATCTCCCTCAAATAACTAATTCATCTTGATTTTGCCAGAATTCTTTTCTTTTCCAGCACTTTTCATGGCCTCCAGGATATAACTTTCCTTGTTTTATAGTATTACAGGTAACAATATCCAGATCATCTCAGACAGTCAAGCCACACAGCTTTCTTAAAGGCTTAATTTTCTAACAGATGTGGCTTTTTTTTAACACAACAATTGTTTATAAGAGCAAATAAGAAGGCTTTTCTTTTATTGCAGTGCAGAGCAACAAATGAATTTTAAATTGTCAAAATTACCATCATATGAATTATTCTCTACTCAGTTCAGTCAACACCCACAAACTTTCTCAAAATAAATTTAAATCAAAAAGTTTATATTTTGACAGACACAAGGAAATACATGTAATAGTAAAACTAACCTAAGAAAACAGCCAGTGTCGTAAGTGTCTGTTGTGTATGGGACCCCCATGGGGTCTTTGCTGATGAAAAAGTCAGAAGAGAATTGTTTCAGGGGTGCTCTTTATTTTGATGTATGAGTAGAAAAGAGACTTCATGAGAAGTTTTTCATTACTTCAGTTTCATGAGGATGGTGACACTTCCCTGAAGGATATGGTGGAATAATTATTTCAGCTTTCTGAGTTTCTTTCAGTTAAGTGAACATAATTTAAGTTTCATAAAGTAATTGTGTTTCATAAATATTTCCTGTTTTGTTAAATTTTGTTTCAATTTTGACAATATGTATTCTAATACAAGCATTGTTTTACAGTGCATACATACACGCACACATATACGTGCGTATATATATTTACTGCAGCATTCCACATCACTAAAACTGGTTTTATCTGACTGAAATAAAATTTTACATACATATTTCTGCATGAATTATTTTAAGTTGTCTCCCTCATGCATTTTTATTGTTATTCTTGTTCCAGTTGAGAATGAAAACAAGTTCAGAAATGTCAAAATTTCCCCTCTGAGACAAAACCTAATTTCCAACCATCCCTAGAAGCTACTAGCAGTTTCTTAAGCCAAGAAAAATTGTCAGAAGACCCATTTAAATAAATGGATGTTTTTAGACAGTGAATGAATAAATTTATGTTGTAATCAACGCAGTGTCTCCATGAAGTCCTTTCACATTCAATAATATTAGTATAATTAACTAATGATGTTGTAAAGAAGACATCAAAACATAAATTAAACACTTATGATTCAATTGCTCCAAGACATTCAAAACACTTCAGTTACCTTCATTAGAAATTGTATGTGCCTAATGAAGGAAAGAATTTGGCTATTAAAAATCACTATAAACAAATAAATAACAGATTGTGAATGAATATTTGTATTAATTTTTCTAATAGCTTGCAAATAGCCCAAGCATTATTTAACATGGTAAGTATTATACCATTTTAGATGTCTCAGATATCACCAAATCCCTTTGCTCAGGTAAATTAGTCCCGCTTTGGATTTGATCTAGGAAAATCAGGATAAAGAAGAGCTATTCATTATTTTCCATCTGCATAGATTTATCTTTTGGATAGTTATTATGATCTGATGTTGTTCCTACGCAATATTTCAAAATCATGTTATTCTGAAAGGTACTCTTAATTTTCTTTAAGTGAAAAAATGCTTTTTAGCTGCTCTTGTAAATTTATTCTTGTTTCTGTCCCTGAATACCATTATAAGCAACTGTGCCCTGTGTCCACTATTTTACATAGGCATTCATTAGGAAAATCTCAATTAGCTCTACAACAAAGTTGTAAGTTATATATATATTGCCTAACTGAACTAGTGGGCTGATACCTTTTACCATTCTTCCTGTACGTGCTGCCGTTGTATTACTTTTCTCACTCCTAAGTGGTTCCAATAAATTAGAAAAAACTTGAAGTTCTTTGAAAAATATATGTTTCAATAAAACAAAATTAAATTAGGGAGTGATGATTAGATCATTTTCCTAGTTTCACTGCTAGAGTTTCTTGTTGAAGGATTGGTGCCTGTGTGGCTCAGTACTGATCTGATATAGTGACCACAATTAATATTGTATTAAGAATGTTGAATTTATGAACTACAAAATTAAGTTCATTCTCAATTACTAGATGTGGTGACAAACCATGCTGATTGAGCATTTCTCAGAATGTTTCAACAGGAGATTGAATAAATACATCTTTATTCACATACCACCTCTGACTGCTTTCTATGATCACGTATAGCCACCAGCACAAGTGCTTTGAAACAAAAAGATCAGCAAAACTCTAGTAAAATATAAGCAACATTTTAATAGGTTAAGAGTAGATCTATTCAGTCCTTTGGAAATCTGAGGTTGAACAAGATTTTATTCAATTTTATCTGGCACAATTTGGTCCAAATCATCAGAAGTAACTTTGGTAGGTTTTCCTACATACTCTACATGCATATATTAAAATATATATATATATTTTACAAGCTGTGACATCTGATACTTCCCATTACTCGAACTGCTAGAAAACTAACAAAGTCTTAGATCTTCTTTGTACTTTCTAGATCACAAAATTGAATTGAAGTTTCTCAGAAAATTTGCAATCTCAAAAGTCATCAGAAGTACAGAATATGGCAGCTGTTAAAACCCTTATAGAATATCAGACTAGGAATTGTTTCTCCTCTCCTTCTTCTTCCTACTCTGCAAGAAGATTAATTGTGTCTCTTTCTGGACAAAGTAAATGTGAACAAGGGTAGTTCTAGTGAAGTATTATTAAATTACATCTAGATCAGAACTCCTGAGCATGAAACATAAATATTTCAGAAATCTTAATCCTTAAAAAATTGTTGATGTGATTGTAAGATTAGGAAATTCTGCTATGGGCTGCAAATTTTAGCCAAATGAAGTTCTTTACATATTGGAGAATGAGGCAAAAGTGTATATTCCTTAAATAAAGGAAGTAAGTCTCTTTGCATATTTGACATAAACTTGTTCTTAATGAAATTATTTTTCAACATCAAGCCCAAATGTGGTCTGTTACTGAATTAAAAAGATTATTCAATATCCTGTTAGACTGACTTCTGTCATAACCTTTCAACTGTATGTCAGCTGCATATTACATGAACAGTGATTCACAATAGTACATGTATGTGTCAGCACAGTTTTACCACTGAAAGCAAGAGTACTTTACATGAACATCAAGTTAATTTTTAGTCCTTCATATGCTAGGTATGACAGCACATTGTATAGTCAGTGTTTCTGAGTGATATTTTCCCTTTTCTAAATTTGGACGATGATGATCAAAAAAATATTATGAATGTACTGGAATGGTTTCCTTAGATGGATTCCTGAGTGACTGGGACAAAATGAAAGGACAGATCAGTCATAAGAAGAGCCTCAGAGACATCTTTCATCTTTGACAGCTGAAGGCTTGCCAGACCAGAGTTTGAAGAGAGATGGCCTTGACCTCTGCTGAGACTTCTGTCAAAATAACTGATTGGTTTTCATATAGAATGTCCATCAGATTTAACCCAGCAGGATGCTGTAGAGCCCAAGTTAGGGAGCCAATTGGAGCAAATGTACAACACACACACACACACACACACACAAAAAGTGAGGGAACTGAAGGGTTTAGGGCAGCAATCTAACAGTCAGCAATTCCCAAGAATATCTCATCTCAGCAAGCTGTGAAGAATTTAGTTTATCGTTTGTTTCAGCCTTCCAAAGACATCTTTTTGGCAGAATGAGTTTCAGGATGAGCCTGCCAGGTCCGTATCAGTACTGGACAGTTTTCAACTTTGAACAGTACAGTACAGTATAATACAACAGCTTGTGACCGCACTTCCACTGAAGACTTTCACAGAACCTGGAGATTTTCTGTTATATCAATTTGGACATGGTTTGCCCTCTTGTCCCAAAAGTAAGTAAAACAGCTGCAGTAAAGGAAAAGTTTTGCTCACTCAGCTTGTTGGGAACATTTTTTGGCACACTTTGTTGTTTTTCTTGTTCATACTTGCCAAAGACAAACTGCTTTGAAACAGTTATACATTTCGTGTTGTTTTGCAACTTTACCCATTTAGTTTTTGTTATGCACTACAAAAAGAAAATGTCTGCAGATGTAAAGAGCTTAAAACATAACTTTAAGACTCTACACCATCAGTTTGATCTGATCTCGTATAAACAAATTACACATTAGCCAAATAAAATTTAAAATCACTAATATTATAGTTGGTGTGGGTTTTTCAAAGGAATCATTGATTAACACAGTAAGAAATACCTACTTTCTTGAGAAGGTGGGATTATTTGGAGATGACTGAAAAACAGTTGGAAGTAAACAGAGCTTACATATATATAAACTCTGGAATATATACATATCTATATATGCCTATATGTTTCATTCAAATAAAAGAATGCTACAGTTCTTACTGTGTATTTTATTGTACATCGTATAGCATAATAGAGAAACTGCTGTACAGAATAATTTTCATGTTCACTAACCACCCCTTCCTTAAATGTATACTAATTTGTTCTTTATAGGTAAAGACTCCTCACACACTTATGAAATACATAACAAAATTCTGGAACTCAGACAGCCATGTTGGAGAGAAGGCAAAACAGCTTGTGTGGAGTTACGAAAATAACCCACATTCATACCACATCTGTACAGGCAATCCTTTTGTCTTCAATTTTTTATAACTCTAAAGTATGTTCTCTGATTTGGAAAGAGTTTCTTAGAGAATGGCAAGCAAGGGTAAGTATAAACATGGCTCTTTCATGACACTTTACTTTTATGACTGTTCTCTATCCTTTCCCAAAGAAAGTAAAAGAACATTTCGAAAACTTTCTAACTCATTAGATCACTTAGAAACAGTCTGCAGTCAAACAATATCAAAACAACTGGGTCATGCTTTCCATGACTCCTTATTTGTTGCCACCCTCACCACTGCTCTGGATATTCCCGAATATTTGAACCCCCTATAACAGCTCCCAGGGGTTGCTTATAAGATTATCAATCAGGTCACTTACTAGATAATCTGCATTCTTCCCTGTTCCATCTTCATTAGATGGTGTTGATCTGGATCCACACTGAATTCCTGTAATTTTCCAGCTGCTCAGAAATAATAAATATTATAAATAATAAATAATAAAATCATACAGTCTGCATCATCATTATTAAGACCTTTATAATTGTATGATGTACAAAAGTGTTTTAGCATTTTGGTTTTCACTATTGGGAAACACAAATAAAACTTAATTCCCAGAGTGAAGTGCTTATGACTAATTTAAACCCATATATAGCAATATTTCAGATGCACCCAGGGGAAAACAAACGCATAACATGTATTACTTTACACACTTAACATAGAAATTCTTGTTTCCAGATCTTTTCTTTTTTATATATTCTTTTTCCTCAAGTAATTGGTCCTTCCTCTCAAATCCATGGATCTGTGCTAAAACTGTGACTAAAAGGAGGTACAAGGCAATGTAAATGTGCTGATCAGAACTTCAGATCACAAAACTGTTGATTTATATAAACTTGCGAAAAGTGTAGAGTAAGTACAAAGGACAATGGTAGGTTATAAGAGAAATCTGTCAGTCATTTGTAAAGCAAGTAAAAAGCTATGTTAAAATGCATCACGGAAGACATCTTTAGTATCTGAAATGAAAAATTAATGCACTGAGTGGTAAATGAATGCTGAAGTCACTGCCAGCCACTCAGAAATTATGGTGATAAAGATCCTGTAGACATTATGACAGATACTCAGCACTCAGTTGTGAGGATAATTCAAATATGGGGAAGAGGTATAGGTCAGTTCTTTTATTCCAAAGTGAATGGTTTACTTCTCTTGAAAGCAACTCAAATTATGATAAAAGACCGGACGTTAGCACTCAGTCTTAACATTATGAACAAGACCAGCGGTATGCTTAACTTCTGAGATGAAATGGTTATTTATGGTGTCTGTAGTGCAGCAGAACTCTCCTTTGAATGCACATCAGATATCGGGCTCCAATGTACACACGTATGTTCAGTGAGGGAATTAAGGGGAATATCACCTGTGGAGTGATTGTTTTCACAAACTGTAACTAAACACTTCTCATGACTCAAGGCCTTCACTGATTCAACTGGATTTCATAGATCATGTCACAGAGAGGTTGGAACGTTGTAGTAGTACTCCAAGTGTGCCTCAGTCTTGCCCTGGTTTGCACAGAGAAGCCGCAGGCAGGTGATCCAGGCAACCGTGGTGGCCGTCAGCATGAGCACTGGTGTGGGTACACTGCTGCAGACACCCAGAGAAGCTGCAGACACTGCAGTATCCACTCCTGGGTCACCAGAGACAACCAGAGCCCACCTGGCCTTTTGTGCAACTGAAACTTAGGAGCAGAAATGTACCCTAGTCTCCAGAGGTTGGCCAAATTATATTTTGAAGTACAATGACTGACAGTTTTTAAGACAAATAGCCTTTCTAGTGCTTGCTATTACAGCTCAGCTTTCTTTCAGATATTGAGCAGGATGAGTGAGTCATACCCCAGTGTAATTAATATAACGTTCCTGTAAAACACAGACACTTCACTGCTTCTATAACTCATTAGCAAAGCCTCTTACTTAACCAGGTATAACATTAACCATATTACAACATTACCAGAGATGACAACTACTATGATTAGCATAGCTTTTGAGTTAAAGTATTTTAACTTGATTGAGTATCTCTTCATTGTAGCAGGGCATTCATGTCTCAGATTATGTCCCAAATGCTTTTTTTTCCCTCTCATTCGAATTAAAAGATGTTTTACTCTTAACCACTTGGAAGCTATTTTTTCTTACCTTACATTCCCACCTATTTCCATAACTATTTCTAATTCAGTCATGGTGAACAGTCTTTGAATTTGTTCTCAGATGAAAGACTGCTGGAAGATAATAAAGCAAACAAGAAACTCTGCATAATGATGTAAGTTGCATTAAGATGAGCTTGGAGCACATTCATCTCAACAGAGATAACTTCTACAGTTCCCAGGTGCACCAGAGATGACCCATGATACCATTTCTCCAGGGAGAGCTGTTGTTCTTAATTCCATCTCTGATCTGAGAAGGGATTTCACAACATTTAGACAAATACTTTCAGTACAAAGCAGTGAAATCTGAATCTTTTATGATTCCCTCAGCTGGATTTGACTCTTGAAGGTGCATATAAAGACAGATTCTGTATCCTTTTTATTATTTCCAAGTATATTTCTTGGCATAAGAGATAGATACAGACTTAGTTAGAATCTCTCAATATAATAATAATAATAATAATAATAATAACAATAACCACAATAACAATAGTAATAGCAAGATAGTAATAAGTTTCACAGTAAAGGCAATAAAGAATGGAACCAAAACATATTCTGCCACTACCAATGCTCCCATTTGCATGACTGGAACTTTTCTGAACATTAATATATATGAATTAAGATATTGACATTAGTATACATATTTGCTTAGATCTAAGGTAATAAAGACTTTCTGAAAATGATTTTTGAAAAAAGATATCTGTTCTACTCCCAGAAAATACAGACATTCTTATGCTGTCACACATGACTGTGTTTTGCTATGATGTTTGATGCAACGACAGACTTTCATGTCCTCATTTTCTTATGGTGTAAAATAGAATAGATTACCTGAAGAACCAGTGCAAAAAATGAAGTTCAGAATTACAAACAGTCAAAGGACCGACATGCAATTTTCTGAAAGGAGTTTTCTAGCTTTATCCTAGCCAGTATTCTTAGTGCAGAAATCACTGTGGTATTTTTACAACTTGCTCTCTAGATGGAGTGAAATAGATCCTTATTATTGTCCCTTCTGGCCATGAACATCTACCTACATAAAATAAAACTCCTAATATAGAAGTACTCACAGAAATACCTCGATACTGCTCAGATCTCAAAACATACATTGAAAAAATATTAAAGCAATTGTTCAATATTTTTTCAAGTATTTTGTCCCCCCTGAACTCTTTCCCAGTCTTTGGTGGCTCTACAACAGATAGCATGGAGGTTTTGCTGCTAGTATGACATACAATCTAGTATGTATTAAATGACTCTAGAAAATTGATATATTTTAGAATTAAATTTAAATTTTTTTTAGATTTTAAATTTTCCCCGGCAGATGAAAGAGTTGAAGTTTGGTATGGCACATCTTAGACAAACAGTTTAACTCTCATAGGGTGTAACACAAAAATGGCAGTATGGATTGAAAAGTGAGAGTAGCATCCAAATAAGTTCTGGTGGCTTCCCTGAACCAAGATTCTTAAGTGAGGTTAGGTACTTTTTGACTTGCCCAGTAGTATGTCTGGGAAAGAGAGGAAAGTAGGAGCCTCCTGAAAAACACACCACTGCAGACCTGATCTCAGAAGGAGATGCAGTTACTGCTGTTCTTTCTGCAAATTGCAAGCTGGCCAAAACTCATCTACTATGTCTCACTGATACAGTGTGCCTGCCCTGGATGGCCATGGATTTGGCTGTCTGTCTTTTCTGAACATCCTTCTTGGTAGTGGGGAAATGCAAAGTTTTTCAGTGCTGTCTGTCCCGCCTGAAAACTGCAGCCAGAATTGCAAGACAGGCTGGGTCTCTTCCCCATGACAATTAGTGCTTGATCTCTCTCTAAGCACTCTACCAGTCATATCTCAGTTTCTGAAGCAACACCTACCTTCTTGCAAAACTACACTGCTATTACCTTCAGAACTAATGCATAGTTTTATAATATGTATTTCATAGAAGATTAAGTAGTTAATGTTTCAAAACACATTCCAAGTAAGATAAGCATAGATAATCAAAACTAGTATGTTTTATTGTCAAGACTCTGTTTTCATATACTTTTACTGAAATCCATTTCTGATCAGTGAGCACTCAAATGGAGATACGGCTTTTTGTTCAGATAGAGCCAGTGACAGTCATTCTTTTCTGACTAATGACAGAGGAATCTACCTCAAGGGAGTGAGTGATAACATCACAAAACTGGAATAAGTAACCTCAAAGATTAATGAGGACAACTAAAATACTTTGTCTTGCCTAAAAAAAAAAATTACTGGATAAGAAAGTAAATGTAGCAAAATAATGTTCAAGATCTACATGAGATCTGGACAAAATGGAAACACTTCCACAGACTTAAACAGGTTTTGTATTCATCACATAGTCTGCTTTTAGTAAAATAATACAACATGGCAGTAATTCCTGGGAGACTTTCCTTTTTCAGACCTTCCACAAATCTCCTAACAAACAGATCTACTAAGCTGTTCTATGGTGATATTACACTTGTCTGATGAATATTGCCTGGCCTTGATTAGATGACCTTACCATTGCTATTTCTCACTCATTAAAGCATTCTCAGACAACACAGTATGTAATACAATTGAGAATTAAATACAGTCAGAAATACACCTTTTACCTATTGTGGAATGAATTTCATTTGATAAGTAAAATGTAAATCTCAGGATTGCAGCATTTTGCTGTCAAGAAGCTAATTTCTACTATCAGTTTGCATCTGATTGTGTCTCTCAGCTGAAACGAAGAAAGAAGTCATTCTGAACATTTTGCTAATAAGTAATATCAATCAGGGAGGAATAATTACAAAGAAATAGAAGTAAATTAGCTTGCCTCCTGACAGCACTGAAGTGAGAAATGAGTACATAGGAAAGGGTATGCAATAGGTATGAAGAGTGTATTTGAGTGGAACACGAGTGCACTTGGAATGTAAAAGGAAAATGAGTTGAGGGTAAAGTTTTAAGAAATAAAAGGATCTTTTCAGTGGTATTCAGCAACAGGACAAGGGTCAATGGGCAAAAACTGCAACACAGGGAGTTCCACACAAATGTGAGGAAGAACTTCTTTACTGTGAGTGTGACAGAGCAAGGGAACAGGCTGCCCAGAAAGGTGGTAGAGTGTCCTTCTCTGGAGATATTCAGAAACCACCTGGACACTCTCCTATGTGACCTACTGCAGTGAACTCATTGTAGCAGGGAGTTGTACTGGGGGATCTCCAGAAATCCCTTCCAATCCCTACCATTCTGTGATTCTGTGATAAAGGTTTTATCTCCCAACTTAACCTAGGTTCACTGCTGAACAAGCATGAGTGTTTATGCAGAAGACAGGAGGCATCTTATCATTTGAGAAAAAATTACTTTTAGTTATTTTATTTGTTTTATTTATTTATTTATTTTCAGGGGACCTTGTTGGCTTTGGCACTTAGTATCTGTTTCTCAGTATGGCTGATACGAGGGTTACAATCTGGGCCTTGTTTCAAAGGTTGTTAAACAATTGAAAAAATTAAGGTTTGAATGAAATGTTATTGTATTCCTGGTAAATAACAAATAATTTCCACAGATCTATATATATGATATCACCTCTTATACAAATCCTCTACCTAAACTAAGCAGCTTGTTGGTGTGTTAATAGAAAATATGGCAGAGTGATAATCCTGGGCCTACTGAAATCAGTATGTATTTTAGCATTTGTCATGAAATGAATTGCTACTTCTTCTCTAGATGGAGACTGGGTTGCAAACACTGTGGTCTGACTTCATTCTTAAAATGAGAGCTGACTCTAACGTAGTAGAGTTGTTTCTCCAAAAATATTTTGTTGTCCTGCAAAATGCTACATATTAACAGATTAATGAATTTCACCACAATTGCAAATTTTGTTCGCCATCAAGCTCCAGTTCTCTGAGAAAACAAAAGCTTCCCTCATTCTAGATGAACATCACAGCTTCCACAACAAATTGCTCATGTTGATTTTTCTTAAGAGGCCATACAATTGAGATTTGAAATCCCCAGAGAGATGGAAATGAGAGGAAAATACCTGGCTCCAGGGAAAACTGTTGACAGAAAATCTTCATGAACAGAAAAAATAAATTAGGAGAAGGTATGTACTTGGTGCAAATACTTTGATTTACAAAATAAAAGCCATACAACTTCAATCTTTAGTCTATAGGATCTGAGTCTGTGACTTCCCAAAGGAAATTTTATACATCTCTTTGACTTTTTGTCCTTTCAAAAGTTCTGCATCATATACTCAGTGATGTTAAAAATACACAGATTACAACATCTCTATCTGAACAAAATTCAGATAGGTACAGAAGGTAAAAAATATATAAAATCCAGTGTTCAGATTAATTTCAGGCATTACAAAAATAATTTTCAAATTCTAATTGAATTCCAAACAAAGGCTATTTCTACTGAAGTAGTAAATAAATTCAAAACAAAACAAAACCAATGCTATTAAAATGTCAAAGCAATAACTCTTTCAATAATTAAAGGAATTTTAAACATAACTCTTAATAAAATGTCTTATGGAATTAAGGAGGGGGATTTTCTTGGGTTAGTGTTTATGAAGTTTGTCTGTGATTTCAGAACCTTATAGGTGAATTTTCAAAACATTTAAAGGTAGAATTTTCAAAACCACTGAATAAATCAGACAGGTATGCTTTCATCAATGCTCACTGAAATAAGGTTCCATTAACTTAAGAAAAAAGCTCCAAGATTAATTAGGTATTTTTTGGAAAACAGCACGTTTTGTCTCATCACAGTCCAAAGCCTGACAGGATAAAATATTGTTATGTGCATCTTTCCTTTTCTTGTCAGAATCTTCTTTCAGATGCTATGACCTTCAATCCCATGATGGTGTCTATTCACATGGCCCCAAGCCACATTTACAGCCTACATTGCAAGCTGCAAGTGGTAAGTCCAGGATAATAATATTTCATTTTATTGAAATGATGGTTCAGTTTTCTTAAAACAAAAATAAAAGAATGTTATTATTTGCTGCAGTTAAAGGTTACTAATAGATTCTGAAATTACAGTCAAAGAGTACCTTAATAAAAATATTATTTGCAAAGTCATTTATGTAAGCTTAGATTTTTCAGCATATTCAGCAGAGAGAGAAAAACATCCACATAATTGCTTTTTCTCCTCTTTCAGCTATAAAAAGATTAGAGAAATAAATGAAGCAATGCCATTAGCAAACATAACAAGTTTGGCACAACTGATGCTTTATTATGCATTGAAACATAACTAGAAGGTGTGAGACAAGTCAGAAAAGTAAAAAGCAACAGACAGACTATTTTGGCATTGCTAAATATTCTGCTTTCACAGAAATATATCATTTGTTGCAAAAGCCACTACTTTTTCGCAAATAAAATGTTCTTTAAGGAAAGAAGAACACAAAACATAGTATGCAGGATTATTTCTCTTTCTTCAAACAAGGAGAAAATCAGCAGATGTGTGAGTTCTGCATTAATCTAGGATGTGGAATTGAATATTAAAGCAGCTATTTAAAGTTTGAATATACAAGAGGAGGTATTAATATGCTAACACTGACAACTGTGTATCCACCCTATCATCACTGCCCATCCACTTTTCACTTTTAAAAGCACTACCCCTCTTTACCTTGACAACTTCACTTCTTTCCTATGTGATTAATAGAATATTAACTTCAGATAATTGAGTTTTGTAATTAACATTCCAGCCCTCTGTGCCAACAGGAACTTGAAATTCAGGAGAAAAAAGGTTTTTTTCTCCCCTGTAAGCTATGGTGTTTCTCAGATATTCCTGATTATTTACCACTATCTTTAAAACTCCAAAGAGATGAAATTGATAAAGTTTGATAATTTGAGGGTATACCCAAACTTAGAAATTAATCATTATTTATCATCTATTACTTTTTTTCATAGAAATAAGAAAACATTTAAACATACATTACTAAGTAAGGTAAATCACTAAATGAAATATTTAGTTTGGTGTTAACTGCTGAATTATTCCAAACACTGATATTAGTAAAAGCCTGATTTTCATATAGAAAGGTTACACTTGAGTATTTTACTATTAGATATTTTGACAACTTCTGTTTTCAGTCAATATAAATTAATCTTATGAAATTTATTAGTTATTTTTGTTGATTGCAGTATCCTACATAAAAGATTTCATTATCTTGCTAGACGGTCTACTTTTTGTATATCGTTGCTACTTAGGATTTTATTCTTACTTTACTAAAAATGTTTAGAATCATTTATTAGTGCTATAAAAATATATACGCAAGCACTTGGACTGCCTTATTGTTAATCCTCAGGCTTAGATACTCTTGCAGCCCACAGAAAGTTAATATGCAACTCCTCCACAATGGTTACAAGATTCAGTTGCAATCATGTATTCATTTGTGCAGATACTGTCTGATTTCGCAGCCCAGTGACTCATGCAACAGAAAGGGTTGCCTATAGCTCAGCTTTTTGTCCATTAGCGTCTCAGCAGAGCCAAGAGGTCCCTCCCATACCTGCCTTCAGGTCTTCTACAGCACTCAGGAGTATAGTGATCCCATGTTACATTCAAGCACCAGACGAATTTCAGCCAGCACAGAAAATGAAAGCAAATGCTTTCACATAAATATAGATTTCCATCTTGGGAACAGTGGCATCACACTGTCTGCATCCCCTGACATCTGTGGAAGTAGAGGTTCATAGCCAGGGAATATTTCCTGATCTCACAACCTCTTTTGCATCTTTTGTCAATATGGTATAAATGATAACCTGAATCTTCTCAAAAGGTACCTAAAGGGATTCTGAATTGCACAAGGAAAGCAAATGGCAATTCACTAGCAAAAACTATTCTTCCAGAGTCATTGTAAGCCAGAGATGTCATTATGCACATCACTAAGGTTGGTAAGTATTATTTCTAATTTTAACAGTCATGACACAACCACACATGTTGCAGAGGGACTGTTCATAATTGACCTAGAAAGTCCTGCAAGAACGTTCCAACTTTTGACCTGACTCAAAAGAGCTGCTGACACAGGAACTTGGTCTCCTATCCCATCAAAACCTTAAATACGAACCTGCCATAACCTAGCAACCCGGTTTGTCATTGTGGAAAACCTTAACCTCTAGAAATTCCAGAATGACAGTCAGAATAATAATAACTTTCCTTCCTTCTCTCTTTATAGCAAATCTTTCCAAGAATAAACACACAAATTAATCTTAGTTAAAAAAAAAAAAAAAAAAAACAGACATGATGAATGAAAAAATATTACTTGTGCTGTTTTATCAAAACATCATTTGCCTCTCCACTATTTTGACTCTGTGGATATCATTCTCTCTGCAGGACTGAAAGAATCTGAGTCGTGTCCTATAGTACCATTCAATTAAAATACAGAAACTCTGGCCAATATCTACATCCCCAAATTAACACACATCACAGAGTAACCAACACTATACAAACTCAAATACCTATGGAAGACATCATTGAGCACATAATGACCAGGACAATACCTTGCATAAAATTGCTACAGCTCAAATGAGGAATTCACTGCAGTATAAAGACCTCAGAGAGTCAGAGAAAGGTAATTACTTGTTCATGAATTACCACAGCTCAGAGAGCTAAATTTGTTGTCCTCATCCATTCAGTTACAAGTGAAGTTAGGAGTGTGACTCACTAAAACATAAGAAATGAAAATGTTAGATTTAACAAAATTTTGACCAATAGCTTTCACAGTGCACTTGAAGAAATCATAATTTAGGATATTTTGGTCTGAATAACCTGAGTTACTAGATAGACATACAGGTGTAAGGTGGGAGTATTTTTTCCCTCTTAGCCCAAAAATTAGGAAAAAAAAACAAAACCTTGAACTCCCTTAGTATGTGCTTGGATGTACCTACAGACACACATATGAAAAACCCATGTTCTGAGAGGAGCTGTGAGTTTTTTCACAGTCCAGATGTTCTCTTCACCACTAGGGATCTCAGAAAGATTTCTTAACAGTCCAACAGAGCTACTCTCTGCATGGTGCTGTAGCTATGTGCCTGCTTATGTGTGCCTTGCTTTAGAAGCATGTGAGTCTGTACATTTTGATTCCAGCCATATCAACTAGATACAGACAAGTTTCAACTTTACAATCCCTGGCGACATTTTGAAAATTACATCCAAAGGATTCAAAGGTTGGAATTCATTATATACATAAAATATATAGACATATTCACAGGGTTGAGGTAAAAATTATTAATTTAAGGTATTTTTATCCATCTTTTTGACAAAGAATAAATAATTTTTTGAAGTTTTTTACCTTAGTATTAGGGCACATGAGTCCTGATGAGCTTTCTTTAATTCTGTGTAAAGTTAGAGTAGTTCTTCCATAGGATTCTGCAGTCCAGGACCCATCCCATTTAGCAGTACTGGTGCAATCAAGGACTCTTGCAGTGACTAAATGTACAACAGCTGTCTGACATTGACCAGTATAAACAGATCAACAGATGACTTAATTGGAACAGTGTGCTGTGAGAATTTTGCTATAGACAGAGCTGTTCAGTCACTGGTGCAGTAGTCTCATAGCTACAAAATATTCCAGAACTAGATAGCTAGATAGAAACATTTTTCTTTTTTATTTTTATTTTTATTTTGTCACATATTCAGCAAGACCAAATAAAAAAACAAACTTATTTTACAGAATGAATAAGGGAAGCTAAGAGAAGGAAGGTGTAGCCAGGGAATACAGACTGGGAGGTAATGAGTGGAATGACTGCCCTCTCTCCTCTGTGTCCTAAACAGCGTGTGTGCCACAGGGAAAGTGGAAACATTAAATGCAGACACATCACCAGAAAGTTATAAGTTGTAATTAGACCTCAGAGCAATGATGACATCAAAAAACCCATCAACACCAGCTGCTAATTACAGTGTCAATGGAGCCCCTTTCCAGGTATTTACAGCCTGCCTCTTCACAGGCACCTTATTCAATGAATTATTCATCATATGTCCTCCTCTGTTTGATTAGTCAGAATGCTCTCAAAGTACAAACCTGGGCTTAAAAGTAGATTTTGCTAGACCTCATTTAAGCTGTCATATAAATCTACCTTTTCAATTTATGAATAAGTAACCCATCAGTTTATCTTTTCTTTTCATGATGTACAAAGCAAAGAAATTGGTTTAGAAAAGCTTTCCTGATACATTTTTGTCTTCACAAGCAAGCCTCTAAAAAAAGTAAAAGCTCTCAAAACAAATGCATCTTTTATGCTTTGCAAATGCTATATGCCTTCTTAGTAAAGATTTTCTGATTTATTATAGAAACATATTGACACAAGGTAAGAGAAAAGAAAATACATTTATATGCTTTGGTAAAGCCAATTTAATTAGTATGTGAACCACACAGATAAGTATCATCACTTCCTTATGTACTTGGTCTGGACACGAATCAAACCAAACAAGGCAAGCTTTTCAGGCACAACTACTTGTCACGAAGTGAATTAAAAGAAGAAAAAATACAACACCAACCAATACAACGACAACTAAAGCAAACTCAGCCCACTCAATTATTTTTCATAACAGCCATTGCTAAAGGCAAATGAAACAGTTCAGTTTAATCAGACTCTCACAAAAAAAGTACTGGTTCTTGTAACCACACTAAACAAATATTGTGATTTACATTATTGTATTGAGTACAAAACAAGTAGCAACTTTACAAATTCTAATCCATAAATCCATCTGATTTTTTTTTTGTTTCTTTTTTCACTTTATCTATTAAAATAAATAAATAAAATTCACTAGTATAGAAAGCCACCTCTTCATTGCTTCTTATCAGGCCTCTCTCCACAAACTTGTCTACTTTTAATCTCTGATATCCTCAGGGAAGAGACAATTCTTTGCCTCTTCAAACCAGGATATAATTGAATAATAATAGAATTTTTGGTTTGCAATAAACTCTTTCTCAAGAGAAGATCTGACATCAAGGCAAGTGTCATGGTTTCTTTTTTTTTTTTTTTTTGCCCTAGGCAAGGTGAAAAGGTGAATATACGGTTTAAAAAATCTTGCTGGCATTTAAGTTATTGTAGCTAAGTCTCTAATTACAATATTTTTCAAATAGAAATGCTTTCATTTCCAGCATTTACTATATCATTTTGGGGCAGGGATATTGATATCTCTGTTATTGCTCAGCCTTTCAGTCTGGTACATAGAGGGGGATATTTTGGCTAAACCATGTTTGCCATTGGACTCACTAGTCCATTGGCTAGTAAGTTTAGCTCTCCCACAATACCATCTGCTCATTTCCCATAGTGCCAAGATGTTCACTCAAGAATATACAAATATTGATATTGATTAAAAAACAATCATTAATCTGAGATGAAGAAATGTAATAGACGTATTTAAATTTAATATTCTTAGTAGAGGAAATATTCCAAGACTGAATGTATCACATACAAAAACAAACAAACAAACAATAAAGATACCTGAAGTTCAGTGTTTTGTGGAGAAAATGTTTTATCAGTAATTAATTTTTAATTCACCCTTAGTAGCAATAACAATAAAAACAACATCCTAAGTAGTTACAAAGTTATCATAAAACTTCTACTTTAGATCAAGAAACAATACTAAATGAAAATAAAAAGCAAGGTACTAGACTTTGAAAAAGCGTACATTTAATTTGCATAATTTTATACCAACAGAGAAAAAAGAACTTACCTTCTGTCCTTGAAGAAAAAATATGTTCTGGTCACAAAATAGGTGCACAGTGAATAGCTCCTTGAATAAAGCATTTACAACAGTGTAAGTAGAACAGAGTGAGAAAAATCTCAAGCCCTGAGTCTCAGTTGGGCCACTATTAGTAAAGAGGGCCTGCAGATTTACAGAAGTGAAGGGAATCTGAAGATCTACAAGGTAGCTTGAAGGTAAAGGATATTCCATATCCCTAATCAAACACCTTGATTCTTTCTTCAAAATATTCTTGACATTTCTTTTGCTGTGAAGATCACCTTTTCCAAGCGTTCAGCTGTGATATGTGAGAAAGCTTAGAAGCAGTAATAGGTGTTAAAGGTCCTCTACACTTTATACCTCTGGCCCTCTACACTTTGGAATGTACTTTACTTTTGATACAAGCAATTGTTATGGTCTATTTCTGTCCTGTACTTAAGTGAATCAATATAAATCCTTGTGAAATGAAGCAATGTGCTACTAAATCAGGTTTGACCTTTTAATCCTTAAGAAAGTGTTAGAGTTGGCTACGTTTCTACATTTTTGGCAGTTGTTCAATAATGTCTTTTTCTTTCTTTCTTAAGAAGCTGCCTGGGGTAATTATTCACGTAATAGGACAAAGAGATGACCTACAGTAAGATGAAATATTTTAATTGCCTTAGAAAGAAAAAAACAAAAAGAGTACACTTGTGAAATTAACATCAGTGTAAATATTCATTCACTTGCAGGTGGATTTTTTTTACAATGACTGTCAGACATAGACAGTAACAGTATTTTCCACTTGTTGGAGCAAGGCATTTACTTCAGTCGTGCATCGAACTAAAGCTCATAGTCAGAGTTCTCTTTTTAAAATACCTCCGTCATCATCATATCTTCACCAGCAGAACCAGCTATTAAGAACAGTCCAAAGATCATCAAGGAAAATTGAATCATGCACATAAATTCCTATTGAGTTCTCACATTCAAAGTATAATTGCATTAAGGGTGCATCTTTATAAAGACAGAAAACAGTAAAAATAAGCCAATAGGAAGGAACTGATCAGGGAAGAGAGCAGGGAAAGGAGTCTATCAGACTGTGAAATTTCTTGACCTTCAGTGCAAAGACACTAAAATAAAAATAATTTATCAAAATATCTTCCAGTTCCATGTTGTGAAAACTTTTGCTTTGTTGTTTTTTTTTCAAAAGAGTTTTCATCTTCTAAAATTTCTCTCCTTCTGAAAAACAGTGTATATCCTCTGAGAGTAATAGAGTGTGATCCTGGCCCCCTTGCCCTGCCTGTACTCATCACTTATTCTGATAACCCCACTCAGCCACACAGATGCAGAAGGACAGTCTGCTTCAAGCTGTCTTTGGATCCCACTTGCTCTTCTGGGCCTTAGTTCCCTACTCCTAGACCTACTCCTCTGCTTTCAGCTCAGTGTAATTCTAACTAGTAATGGCCTTGGGCTGCAAAGGGTTGTTCCTTTCCTGTGGATCGGTTTATAGTTAAACAAATCTCCATTTATACCCTTCATGGAGTTGAATCCCCTTTATGGGTAAAGTACAATGACCTGTTTGCTATTGCTGCAGTATTCCTATATTCCTTGACATGTATCCTGACAGAAATACATGTATTCAAGTTCCAGATACATTAACTTTCCTTTTAAATAAAATCCTAAATAAATAAATAAATGGATAGATAGATAGATAGATAGATAGGTAGATAGATAGATAGATAGATAGATAGATAGATAGATAGATAGATAGATAGATAGATTTGGATAAAAGTATAATGAAAGTACCATTACATTTGTTTTAATGGCAAGTTTTTCTCTTATCTCTCCATTCATTATTATTTTTACAGTGTTATTTACAGATTCAAATATACTTCATGTTGTTTTCCTCCTGTGTGTTTATTGCTTTGCAGAGCTGCACCTGAAATATTTATTCAAAACAAGAACTACAAACACAAAGCAGCAATTGCATATTTCTCCAGTGTTACCTGACCTCTAGAACGATTCCTCTTTTTTGTTAATAGCTTAGAGAATAATTAGGATAGCAGAAGAGCATTTGCACAATTAACTGGACTTTCTATTACTTTTAATCAGAGGAGCAAGCAGAACAAAGACTCAGTGTTTGGAAGACTCTCCTGGAAATTCCTTCCATAGTAGAAAAGAAGGAGATTTCTGTTTGCAGAAAAGAGTACACAAAGAGGACAGTGATCTGATACATATCTGAGCTAGATAGGACTGCAAACCTATAGCTCTAGCATCTATAGTCAGTGTTGTATAAACCTTAATGAGCTCATCTCAAAGCACTTGAGAGAAAAGGTGCGTCTGTCTATGGCCCCAAGCACTCCTGTAAGCTCTCATCAGAATTCAGACACCACCTTTCTGAGTATGTCATGGCCCAAATATAGACCTGGTATGTGAAAAGAATCTAAAATCAATGAAAACAGCTGGAGGACAGGAAACATCCACTGAATGGGATTTTTATTCTTTGTTTAAACTTTTCCTCATTAGTCTTGTATTCTGTTTCACATTCCTTTCAACAACAGCAATACTGAGTGCAGTGAGAATCAAATGTGAGAACTACAAGAACTGAGAACTCCAAGCCTGAACGAGAAATAATACTCTTTAGGATGAGAACACTGGAAGTATTTCTGAAAGGTAAGAAGCTGCTTGGCCTTTCCATCTTGTATTTAGGGAATGATGAAAAATAAACCTTTTTTTTTTTTTAATAAAGAAAAAGAACATGATTTCAAGAAGAAGAACGAATGATGGTCGAAGTAGATCTTCACCATAGAAAGATACCTAGGGGAGTCCACCACATTCTAGGGACTGAGATAAAGCATTTACACAAAGTTTCTCAGGATCAAATTCTCTTCACAGTAAAGAAGATTATTTTGTTATCACAGAAGGTTCTGGTCCATCTTTGATTAATTTGGAACTTATATTTAGTATAACTTGAGCAAATCATATGATAGAAGTCATAAAAAAACTTCAGTTAATATACCTAGATCTCTCTGAAATCTATGTCTATTTACATCCATGGAAAATACAACAGATACAAAGAGTACAAAGTTGTGATTTTGTGATTTTGCCACTGGTACTCCACATCAGAACATCGTGTTCTGAGTAACAAGTTAATGCTCTGGTGGGGAGTGGAAGAGGGGTGGAACTCCTGACTGGACACCAGATGCTCTCTGGCACTTTTCTCTCAGATTGACGAGAGTGTTCTTCCCCTGCAGTTTTTCTAACGTAAGATCTCATATCTTGGTTACTCCTGTCTCTCTCAGTTTGTTCGATTTTGTTGGATTTAGTAAATTACCATTCCTCCTCAGATTGTTGCCGTTGTTTTTTTCTTTTAGACCCATATGCCATTTCTGTGCCCTTCTTCCCCCTACCCTGGAGTGCATGGCTCTGCTCTGGCAGCCAACTTGCCCAAAGGCAGGCAGTTATTTTTCTTTCTTTCCCTCTATCTCTCTTCTTTATTCGTTGTGCCCCTGTCACGGACTTAGACCTAAAGATAACTCTGTGACATACAATAACATTATTTGATTGAGCAAACCAAATTACAAAACACTGTTTTTCAAAAGAGTTACTATGAACTCTCCATTTTCAACAGCTATGAACATATAGCATGCTGCACTGGTAAAAAATCTGCAACAGAATTTAACAGAATATTGACAGAAAGGTTCAGTCTCTAGTGTCATGCCACCAACAGTCATCTTTGACGTTATGGGCTAACATAATAAAATAGGAGGTATTACTTTTTGAGCAGTCCTTGTATATCTTCGTAAGATTTTTCCAAAAACTATGTATAATCTACACACGATCTTCCTGAACACTTCCAACCAAGCAGTAAGTGAACTAACAAAACACACACTAATTTTCAGTAACAAAATAACCAGATTGAATAATGACACATAACTGACAGTCTTTGCAGTAGAAATGTCAACATCCAAGATAACTGACATTTACTTCCATTTATGACCAAAGGAGAAAAATGGATACTATTAATATGCATATCATTGACTTATTTTGTATTTATTCAAGGGTGAATCACAGTCTAGAAATGGTTATTTGTCTCCATCGATTAGAAAAGGAGAATACAGAGAACAGATCTGGATGTTACCCTTTCAGTACCTTAAATATATTCTTGGGATATTTTTTCCTTTCATATTTTCTCCTCTTTCAAAGGTTTCAGAGCACCTGTCTTCTTTATTATTTATCACTCCTCCAGGTGTTTTGTCATCCATCTACTGAAAATAAGATTTTAAATTTTTCTTCCAGAATATGGATGAAAAAGAAGTGCCAAACAGCGCAGGGCAAGAACTGACTTCCATACAGCTCCACTAGAAATCCACCCACATGGTGATGAATCTAAATTGCCAATGGCGTTTGGAGACCTATCTTAGCCAGCTGTTAACACATCACAAATATGTCATGTTGACTGTGTGTCACTTTATTTTCTAATCTAAATGTCAAGCAGTACTAAGCCAAAAACAATAATAGATGACATCACATTGACATTAATACTTTTATTATCAACAGATATGGAATTAGCTTGACAAAATCTATTTTTCATGAATTGTTTGAATAGAAATTGATTATATTGTGCTCCTATCACAGTTTAAGAATTTGAACCCTCTCTCAGTCGTATCACATTTTTTTTAAGGGGAAGTTATTATGAGAACTGACATACAGAAGCTAGTTCTCAGGTAGGATAGAATAAATGATGGCCCACATTGAATCTGGAAAATGATATCCATTTAAGAATCTCTGAAATCAGATCTGTTGTCCTGATTTGTTATCTCAGATATTCATTCATTTGTTCCCACATAAGTTTACTAAGTATTAACTTCCATTCCCACTGGGCCATATATTCCTGCTGGTCTGAGAAGATCAGGCAGAAATTCAGTCTGGTTCCCAATAATGCCGCTGCTCACAGTACCAAGGAATAATTAGCCAAGTTCAGCTATGTTCCCCAGCATTCTTCTCCACCCAGTTATCCAACTTCAGGATCCTTCCCCACTTCCAGGATATTTTATCTAGGCATTTTAACCACCTCCTATCTAGGACCTCTTGTTTTCAGAACCAGTTAATTATGGGAACCTTCCCTTTCAGCACCATTTCTTCTTTCTTAAGTGCTTGCTTTTCCGAGCCTAAGTAGTCTGTGTGTCTGATAGTCTAGAGAAGGGTCTTCAAGTGCCGAGAAAAGTTCCCTGCACCCTAGGATTGTTTCCTTTTTCTTCACTTGTAATAGCCATAGCTTTGAATTTTTCTTGTTTTCTTGATCTAGACCTAGAATCTTAGAATCATAGACTTGCTCAGATTGGAAAAGACCTTCAAGATCATGAAGTCCAACTGTAACCCAACCATACTACTGTAACTCTAACAACACACCACTAAATCATGACCCTGAGCACCAGATCAAAAAACACTTTAAACACATTCAGGGATGGTGACTCAACCACCTCTTTGGGGAGCCTATTCCAGTGCTTAACAACCCTTTCTGTAAAGAAGTGTTTCCTGATATCCAACCTAAACTTTCCCTGGTGCAACTTGAGGTCATTTCCCCTTGTCCCGTCACCTATCACCAATGGAAAGAGACCAACCCCACTCTCACTGCAATCACCTTTCAGGTATTTGAAGAGATCAATAAGGTCTCCCCTCAGCCTCCTCTTTTCTGGACTAAACAACCCCAGTTCCTTTAGTTGCTCCTCCCAGGGAATATTCTCCAAGCCCTTCACAAGCCTTGTTGCCCTTCTTTGGACCTGCTCCAGCACCTCTGTGTCCTTTCTGTATTGAGAAACTCCAAACTGAACACAGTACTCAAGTACCTAACCAGGGCCAAGTACAGGAACAGGATTATTTCCCTAGTCCTGCTCACCATAATGTTCCTAATACAAGCCAGGATGCTATTGGCATACCTTCTGTTCATGTTCAGCTGACTGTCCATCAGTACACCAAGGCCCCTTTCCATCAGGTAGCTTTCCAACCATTCCTCCCCAAGTCTGTAGAGTTGCATGGGGTTGTTGGGACCAAAATGCAGGACCTGATACTTGGTCCTATTGATACTCATACAGTTTACCTTGGCCCATTGGTCCAGACTATCCATGTCCCACTGTAATGCCTTTCTATCATCCATCAGATCAACACCACCTCTCAACTTGATGTTGTCTGCAAACATAGTGAAGGTGCACTCAATTCCCTCATCAAGATAATCTACAAAGATTTTGAACAGGAGTGGCCCCAGTATCAAGGCCTGAGGGACAACACTCATGGTTGGCCACCAACTGGATTTAACTCCATTTACGTCAACAATTTGGGCCTGGCCATCCAGCCACTGTTTCACTCAGCAGAGTGTATGCCCATTCTAACCATGGGAAGACAGCTTCTCCATGAGGATGTTGTGGGGGACAGTGTCAAAGGCTTTACTGAAGTCCAGGTAGACCACATCAATAGCCTTACTTTCACCCATACAAGTGGGTCACCTTGACTTAGAATGAAATCAGGTGTGTAAAACAGGATGTACTTCTTTAAGAACTCTAAAAATGATGTATTTCTGTATTAATTAATACTAATTAATAATTAAGTGGCTCAGAAAGAGCTTCATCCAATTATTTAAGAATACTGGATTTACATATTTTCATGTACAAAATTACCTAAATATAGTAATCTCTATTCATCACTCTTTTTATTCATTACTGGAATAGAAAATATTTCATTATTGTGAAGTGAAATTATTAGATTATCTTCCTCCCTCTTTACAACTGAAAAACAGAACAGAAGAATTTGGAAGAATGTGGTGACTATATCTCATTTTCATTGTATTATTTTTCAAAGTTAAAATTCTAATGTTTTGCTATTGTTATGTTTCTAAAGTTTTTAAGATTCCTAATCGTTAGTAATCCTTTATAAATTTTCTGTGAGAATACTTTACAGTTCTTGGCTTCTAATCATGTATACTACTCTACTTTCTGTGGTTTTTTTTTTTTAATCTTTTCTTCCACCACAGCTGAAAGTGACCACAAACAGAAGTTATCCCTATTGGCATTGCTACCATTGCTGTTACCTTTTGCTTTCCTCAGGGGCACTGAATCAATTGAGAATCTGTTTGTTCTTTCTAAAACACCTCTTTATCTATGGACTCCTGTGCTAACCTTCAACATAGAGCTTTCACTGTCCCTTATTATCTCTCAGTCAGAAAAAGATGACTTAATGCTCACATTTTTAATACTGGGGGAGATGGAGTCTGGGAGCTCAACCACACAGTCTTTACAGGATAAGACAGAGATCTCCTGTTAGACTTGTTCAAAACCATAGTCTTCCTCTTCAAAACCTTGCTGGGTTGCAAATAAACAGTCTGAGCACACAACTCTCCAAGTTCCACTACTGACAAACACCAAATTTGTAGCTTCACTTTAGCACACGTCTCCTGTTTCTGCCCCTTACTCATATTATACCTTTGACTGCAAGTCAGAGTCTGACTTGCTGTTTTCTGTGGTAGTTGGAAGATATTTACATAATTGGATAGTTATTTATTATCAAATCTCAAAAAATAGAAGTTATGAAATGTTGACTAATTTCCAGTACTGTCTGACCCTGAATGACGTCTGACATAGTGACGCCAGGATGATCCATCCTGGAAGCCATCTCAGGAAAACCTCCCTCCCCTAACTCCTCCTCACTCCAGAAGCAAGTTTATTTCATGTGGCAAGTTCTGAACAACAGGCTTGGAATATTTTCCTCTAGCAGCTGTGATGATCAAGACCCAGAACACCACATTCACATTTTATTGCCTCTTTTCTCAGTTCTAGAACCACCTTTTCATTCTGTATCTCCTTTTCTCTCCCTCAGCCTCTTCCCAAATAAAATGCTCAAATTATGCTTCCCCCCCCAGTCTCACTTGTGTTATTTCCATACCCACATTAAGTATTTCTGTTATTATTGTTAGTTAGACAATCTTGGCCTTGCAACAGATCTGTCTTTCAGATACTTAGGCACTGCTTGACCTTGGAATATTCTGTTGTCCTCTAGTTGCACATGAAGTGTTACCATCTTCTTTATAACTCCTACTTATAAACCTGGCAATCCAGCCTTTGCTCGTGCTCTGTTTGCAGCTTCTCACATACGAATCCAGCATATCTAGTAGTTTTTCTTTAACATCTTGTGCAGTTAGCCAAATATCAAGCTGGCACCTAGTCAGTGGTCTAGACTTTAACTTGTACCTCTAAGAAAAGAGGACTAAAAGAAAGACAGCTTCAGTTGGATTTCAGAAATAGAGCAAAAACCATGAACAAGCATTCCACCCTTGTTAAAGAAATTGAGAGTAAAGATGGTCTCACGTGACAGTGTTAGTCTATAGAAATAGATTTTAACTATCCTTGTAACATCGTGAGATAGTTACTACCTTATATAAACAACTTGTCTGATATTAAAAATAAGGGTAAAACCAGATGTGGTTAAAAACTTAAAGATTTTTATGTGGTTGGATTTGCATCTTAGTACAAAGTGGGCAAACAGAACAGATAGATTGGTCTGGGAGGAAGTTATGAGTCCCACAGGGAATGTGAAGGAAAGGATTTAGTGTCAAGGTGCGATACAAAATAATTTTGCATATGGAATGACTATGCAAAGAGCAGCAAGTTATATTTTTCCTACTGAAAACATTAAAACAATATTAAAGATTATGTGAGGAATGAACGTTTTAAACTAAATTACACTATTTTTCTACCTGATCATTATGGGATTGTAAATCTCAGAGGATTTTCAGACTAGTCTCCAAGGATAATATACCTTCAAAGAGACAAACTAAGAATTAAATACTTATGAATAACTGTTACATTGTTCCTAAAGTAGTTCCTGTGAACTAACTAAAAAATTGGTCAAACAAAATATAATTTTGCAAAAACAATAAATTACCTTTCTGAAATCAAACTAATTTCATTCCTGAAAGGATATTTAGAATCATAGAATGGCTTGGGTTGGTAGGGTTCTCATGCATCATCAGGTTCCAATCCCCCTGCCAAAAGTAGGGTTGCCAGCCTCTAGATATTGTACTAGATTAGATTGCCCAGAGCTCCATCCTACCTGGCCTTAAACACCTTCAGGGCTGAGGCATCCACAATTTTTCTGGGCAACCTGCTCTGTCACCTCACTACTGTCTCATTAAAAATTTCCCCATGACATCTAACCTAAATCTCCCTTCTTTTAGTTTAAAATCCTTTCCCCTTGTCCTTCCATTATCTACTTGTGTAAAAAGTTGATTTTCCTCATGTTTATGAACTCCCTTTAAATACTGGAATGCTGTAATGAGGTCTCTCCACAGTCTTCTCTTTTCCAGACTGAACAATGCCAGTTCCTTCAGCCTATCTTTAAAACAGAGGTTCTCCAGTCTTCATGGCACTCCTCTGGATCTTCTCCAAAGGCTCCACTTGCACTTTGCTTTGTTGAACCTCAGAAAGTTCAAGGGGCCCACCTTTGGAATTTATCAAGGTCCCTCTGGATGACATCACTTCTTTCTGCTGTATCAACCGCACTGCTCAACTTGATGTCATCAGCAAACTTTCTGAGGGTGCACTCAATCACATCATCTATATCACTGATGAGCGAGTTAAAGATTATTGGAGATGGACTCCTGGGGGACACCGCTCATTACCAGCCTCCACCTGGACATAAAGCCATTGTCAACAACCCTCTGGCTGTGACTTTCCAGCAGTTGCTTATCCTCTGAATAGTTCACTCTTCAAATCCATATCTCTCCAATTTAGAGACAACAGTGTTGTGGGAAACCATGTCAAAGGCCTTGCAGAAGTCCAGGTAGGTGCCATCACCTGCCTTCCCTTTGTCCACTTATGCCATTACTCCATCATAGAAGGCCACCAGATTGGTCAGGCAAAAACTTAAAACCACACCAATAAATCTTAGCAAAGTTAAACAAAGCAGATAAAGTCAGACATCTGTACAGAGTACAGGCACCTGTACAAAGCACAAATACATGGTAGGAAGCACTGAGAAAGGTACACTCTAAACAAATATTCTCACATCTGTATAATAGTTAAATGATGTCTTGCTAACTGATGTTACTAATTTCACAAGTTTTTAACTTAACACAGAACTACTTTGTAGGATGCCCAGTAGCTAGTCAGCTTCCAAGGCTTGCTCAGCTGAATAAATTATGATGAAATCTTGCTAATGTTTGGGCATGTAGAGACAGTTACCTATGTTTGGGCGTGTTAAGCATACTTTCTTTTGCCTACTTACAGCCCTAGAAATTCAAGCATGGAGTTGAACTAATGGAACTGGGATATCTTCACACACCTGAGGCAGAAGATGAAAACCATATTGGATTCATGAGGACAACTCAGACTGCACAAGAGAACTTATGCTAAGACAACTGAATCCCACTTCTGCTGTCTCAAACTGCTTGCTTAGACACCGCTTTGCAATAATAAAGATAATGCTGCATGAGATAGAAATAAAATTGAAGTTGCCTTTGGCCTTAATTGACCAACAAATCTAGAGACAGCATTTCAGTTTTTGTCTTCTTGAAGGTTAATTTTAAAGAAAAAAATCTGTTACATTTCCAAATCAGAGGAAACAATGTGGAGGAAATGTGTCCTACAACTCTAGAAAAGATAAAAAGAAAGCTACATATTGTAGCTCTAACAGTGTAGGCTGTTGTGCAACTTGATAAAGTAGGAGTTCGTTATCAGTGACAGTCTAGTTATCAGTGAAACAGACAAGGAAATCATGAATGAAAAGCCATAACAGAAATATTCTCTTAAGCAGAATCCTGAATGTGCTTCTCACTAATGGAAGGCTATAGTTAATCAGTAGCCAACAAGTTGTAATATCGGTAGGGACAGATGTTTTCTAAAATGTAAATAAAATGCATCTGAAAAGTCATCATCAAGAGGAATTTGTCTTTTCTGAATTAAGCTACTACTGATTTTTCTCTCTGTAATTATGCTATTTGATATTATCTACCCCAGCACTAAGGAGGATTTCACCCTATGAATGTCAGTTTCCTATGAAACACCGTAATTTATTTTTAAATGTATTTCATTTGACAGCTTGTTGTGTAATAGTAGAGGTAAATACTCTTGACTCTGAATTTTAATTCTTTAAGTTTCTACTTCTCTCTCTTGGCAATGAGTCTTTGATGCTCAACTGAAAAAGAATGATAATTAAATAAATTCTCCAGAATAATCTTTTTTGTCATATGTAGTCAATTTAATCTTTTTTTTTTTCCTCAAGGAAATCATCCTATGAATTAAGATCATCTCTTTTAATTTATTTTCTTGTTCTTTATTTGGCTCCAGAAGAATAATTTGTTAGAGGCTTTTGCTAAAAAACACTTCAAAGTTGATCCTCTAGCTGCTGCAGAAATGAGTCAGATACTTTTTATTAACATATTTGTGTAATTCTAGATTGTTCTTTTGCAGTGACAACAACAAAGATCATTTAATAGAGACAGTTTAAAAAACTCTGATTGCTTTAGCTGTATCAGTCTTGTAATAAGAGTTTTACTGCTATCAAATAAGAATATGAAATCATTGTAACCATGAGTTATGGTTTCTCAATCAATCTCTACTGATCTGAAGACACCTTACTCAGGTTTCAGTGTTAGGTAAAAAAGGTAAAGACGCCCATTTGATTTGTAACTCACTTATGTGACTAAACAAAAAGGCAAAACACCTTGCTGCTTTGTTACGTTAGCTCTGAATTGCTGTCTGAATACCAAGAGTGCAGTAAAGAAGACAAGATTCTGATTAATTGCAAAGTGTGGGTGCTTGGAGGTGTCCCAGAAAGCTAGCACATCCTTGGATTTTCTCAACACTTTTTTATACATATTCTTACCGCTTTACCACTACCCTGATACAGCCTCTACTCTACAATTGGTCAACTAAATGATAGGGCTAAGCACCCTATCTGCAGCCTGACTAGACATGTTAATTAACTGTATATTTTTCAGGATGTTCCTAGCTTTAAAATTTTTAATGAATATTTCTTTTCATGTCCCTGACAGTTACTTCCTATCAAGGTACTTCTGTGTCTCCTTGGTCTTCAAGCATTCGAACGCTTTCCATGAAAATATGACCTTTATTTTTAAAAGCTATTAGTTAGTCATTCTGCTTGAGGTACTTTTACCTGGGTAGGAACAACTATCTAATGGAATTTTGGTGCCAGCATAAGAATAGAATTTGATTTTGAATTCTTTCTTCCTGACCCCTAGTAAACTTCTGATTATTTATATGTTGGAAAGATGGATGTTTTCAAATAGTCTATTTCCACTGTACACAGATTTAAAACATCTGGAGGTGTCCTCAGGATCTACTGCCACTCTCATCCCAACTCTATCAGGAAAACAAATTATTAATTTCAACTTTCTGCTTCTGCTCTTGACATTATAGCAAATAAGAAACAATAATGTTAAAATATATGAGTCTGGTTTAGTCTAACATTAAATTACCATGCTTTGCTGTTTGCCTTTTTATTTTGTATTTCTGGAGACTTTGCATTATTATGAAATTCATCCTCTTCCCAAATATAAATAAATTATCCAAGTCAGTTCTCTCAACAAAGATGCTATAACCTGTGTCACTTTAACTGAGAGGAAAATGAAGAAACAAACAAACAAATAAATAAGATACCTTCATCGAAATTGTCTGGCTCACCTCCTTTTCAGAAAAGGAACAAAAACACTAGGAAGAATTTGAAGTTTCAATTCTAACATTACAGCTTAATAACTGAACACCTAAGTCAAGACAGCTCACGTGATATAACCTCTGTCACTTTTAGGATAAAGGTCTGCATTGCATCCAGGGAATGGGTGAATGCAATCAGGAAAGACATTATTAGGAACCTAATTCTGTGTCCTCAAAAAATGTCATTGGACCAGTTTACAGAATCTGGTGATACTGGCCCAGTAACCTTCAGTCATTCTTTCTACTGCAGTGAGGTCTCTAGAAGAAGACAAAGGTTGTGTTTCTTCTAGCTCTGCATTCTCTGCAGACCCTCCCACACTATGTATTGTCCCATGTAGGAGTTTCAAGTTCTTTTTGTGCTCTCTGAGGATGAAGCACCTCCTGGGAGAGACTCAGAAACAATGTATATGTTGATTGGATTTGTATTGCACTAAATCTATCCTTTCAAGCTGTCACCACTGAGACCATATATAGCATGTACAGGAACCTGTATGTACTGCTCTGCAATTTTAAGTACAACATGATTGTCATTACATGAGAATTATTATACTCTCTCTGCTCCATCCTGCAACTGATATTCCAGCAGTAATAGACTTGCACATTCTTTTTCAGCTGGACCTATTTCAAGATACTCCTTATTTCTTGACAAGATCATGCACAATTAATTTGCAAAATGCTCATATTTTTATCATAAAAAGTGATTTGTTAGCCACATGGTTGAAAATGTTAAATGCCCATTTTTTAGTTTCACTGCATCATAGAAATGGATAAGCTGTATTATTATTTTTTTTCACAGTTAGATAGCACTTTCCTTTATGAGCTGAATGGAAATGTATTATTTGCCGAATTTGTGAAATATGATGCAAATGCAAACTGCTAACTGTGTGGTGCTTACCACAGAAAATAACAAAGGTCTCAATGCACTTTCTGAAGTGTTGATACGTATTAGCCTGCTTCCAGGTTAATAATGAATAATACTGACAAACACATACCCAAGAGGTATCTTCCACAAGTACTCGTCTGCATCTCACTGGAAGAGAAGCATGGTATGTTCCCACTTTGCATACTTCTTGTCCAATTGAAGGACTTGCCTGGGACTAACCTAGGGCACACTATGATCTTACTAGTAGAATACTAATGTGCCAAATACTGTGCCAAATAATCTGTATACTGCACATCTGGACTCACTGCTTCTGTCTCACTGTTTGGATGGCAATCTAATCATGATAACTGATTTGAGGATAGTCTCAGAATTCTCATAGACCACCTGCAAAAATATAGTTTCATAGCTTTCCATAACAACTGTCACAGAAATTAATGTTTGTTTTCAGTGAGAGATGAATGTAGCTTCAAACAAAGTATCTTAGAAAGAATCTATGAGAGTTTTAACAAAGAACTGCACAGAAAAGGTGAAGGGGGTTATTTAGCCTTTAGGTTTTCTCCCATATGAGATGACTCCAAATAACTTGATAATTTGGCTTGAAAACATGATAGCATGGAAAGATACATGAAAACATATATCAGATCATTAATGATGTGAAAGGGAAACTCACTATGGCACATTCAGTCAAGGAATTATCAAAAAGATATTGTTTTTCACACACTGTAATTTTTCTGCCAGAAAGTATTGTTAAGTCATTAAAAAAAAAAAAAATGATGCTCAGGAAAATCACTTTTAAAAAGTGAATTTAGATATTAAGAATACAGAAGTTGAAAGGAAAAAGTTTTTAGGAAACCTTAATACAGCTTAAGAGGTTCAGAAATGTCAAGTTCCATGAATTTCACATGATCTATCTGCAACTTTTCTACCTTATTAGGCTCAAATTTAATCACTGCTGATTTCCAGAGATTATATTTCAAATTTAAAATCACTCTTTAGATGAATTTAGAAGGTCAACTTTAGAGGGTTGCAACTGGACATTTCAAAGTATAAATATATTTTTTCCAAAGTGCTGCAGCAAATTAATACCCTACACTGATGTTATTTCCAAATCCTTAATTTGCAGTCTTCTAGGTAGAGCTAACTCCATAACTTTACTGATAAAAACATATAATTACAAATAAATCATAATGCAAAATTAATCACTTTACTTTGGTTTAGAGTAAAAGATTTCAATATCTTCATTAAATGAAGTTATCCTTATAACTATTCTAAGGGATAGAGTCTGATTCTAATCCAAAAATCAATCAAACAAGTTTTTGCTTCAGTCTTCACTGGCAACTGCTCTTCATACACCTCTTGAGTGAATGGGTCAAAAGGTAGTGACTGGGGGAAGCAATGTCCCATCTGCTGTAAGTGAAGATCAGGTTTGTGACCACCTGAGGAAACTGAAAATCCGTTGAGTCCCAATGAAATGCATCTTAGAGTCCTGAGGTAACTGCCTGATGTAGTTAGTCATCAAGACACTCTTGATAAAATTAGAGAAGTGTGATAGTCAGATGAAAACTCTAGTGAATAGAAAAAAAGCTAACATCTCACCCATTTTTAAGAAGGGTAGAAAAGACAACCAAGAGAACTACTGATCTGTCAGCCTTACTCCTATGATGGGAAAGATCATGGAAGAGGTCTTCCTGGAAGCCATGATAAGGCACATAGAACAGAGGGAGGTGATACAGTATAATCAGTATGATTTCACCAAAGGTAGGTCCTTCCTGACCAAGCTAGTGACCTCTTATGGCATAACTGCATCAATAGACAAGGGAAGAGCCACTCTCTGGATTTCAGTATTGCCTTTGACATTGTCTTCCCCAACATTCTTCTCTCCAACTGGAAAGATATAGATTTGATGGATGGACTGTTCAATGGACAAAGAACTGGTTGTCACATTGATGGTTGACATATTGATGTCACTTCAACAGTGACATCAATAAAAGAATCAAGAGTACTCTCAGCAAGTTTACAGATGACACCAAGCTGTGTGGTGTGGTCAACATGCTCAAGGGACGGGATGCCATTCAGAGAGATCTAGACAGGTTCAAGCAATGAGTCCAGGTGAAACTCATGATGTTTAACAAATTCAAGTGCAAGATCTTTCATCAAGTACATGGCAAGACTCACTGTCGATACAAGATGAGGGATGAGAGGA
>VXAB01006257.1:118792-162961 GCA_013399175.1 Odontophorus gujanensis
AGTGACTGGGGAAAGCAATGTCCCATCTGCTGTAAGTGAAGATCAGGTTTGTGACCACCTGAGGAAACTGAAAATCCGTTGAGTCCCAATGAAATGCATCTTAGAGTCCTGAGGTAACTGCCTGATGTAGTTAGTCATCAAGACACTCTTGATAAAATTAGAGAAGTGTGATAGTCAGATGAAAACTCTAGTGAATAGAAAAAAAGCTAACATCTCACCCATTTTTAAGAAGGGTAGAAAAGACAACCAAGAGAACTACTGATCTGTCAGCCTTACTCCTATGATGGGAAAGATCATGGAAGAGGTCTTCCTGGAAGCCATGATAAGGCACATAGAACAGAGGGAGGTGATACAGTATAATCAGTATGATTTCACCAAAGGTAGGTCCTTCCTGACCAAGCTAGTGACCTCTTATGGCATAACTGCATCAATAGACAAGGGAAGAGCCACTCTCTGGATTTCAGTATTGCCTTTGACATTGTCTTCCCCAACATTCTTCTCTCCAACTGGAAAGATATAGATTTGATGGATGGACTGTTCAATGGACAAAGAACTGGTTGTCACATTGATGGTTGACATATTGATGTCACTTCAACAGTGACATCAATAAAAGAATCAAGAGTACTCTCAGCAAGTTTACAGATGACACCAAGCTGTGTGGTGTGGTCAACATGCTCAAGGGACGGGATGCCATTCAGAGAGATCTAGACAGGTTCAAGCAATGAGTCCAGGTGAAACTCATGATGTTTAACAAATTCAAGTGCAAGATCTTTCATCAAGTACATGGCAAGCCTCACTGTCAATACAAGATGAGGGATGAAAGGAACAGAGCCCTCCTGAAGAAGACTTGGGAGTACTAGTGGATGGCAAGGTGGACATGAGACAGTACTGTGTCCTCACAGCCCGAAAAGCCAATGGTTTCTTGGGGTGTATCAAAAGAAACATTGTCATCAGGTTTAGGGAGATGGTCCCAACCATCTGCTCTGCACTGGTGAGAGCTCACCTGGAAGACTACATACAGATGTGGAGTCCACATTACTGAACAAGCATGGACATGTGGACATGTTAGAACATGTCCAGAGGAGGGCCACGGAAATGATCCAGGAGATGGAACATCTCCACTCCAAAGACAGGTTGAGAGAACTGGAGCTGTTCAACCTGGAGAAGGGTCCAGGAGATCTGATACTGAGCTTTCAATGTCTAAAGGGGGCAGTAAGAAGGAAGGAGACAGACTGTTTGACAAAGACTGTTGTGACAGGTCAAGGGGAAATAGATTCAAACTAAAAGAGGGGGGATTTGGACTGCATATAAGTGTTTTTGTAAAGAAGGGTAGAGAAGAATTGGGACAGAGATGAAGTGGATGCCTCATCCCTGGTGACATTCATGGTCAGGCTCTGACAGGGTTCTGCAACCTGGTCTCGCTATGCATGTCCCTCTTCATTGCAAGGGTGTTCAACTAGGTGACTTTTAAAGTTCCCTACCAACTCAGCAGTTCTTTGATTCTATAAGTTAATAGTCTGAAGCTGTATAAAATGATCAACAAAGTTAGACAGACTATGAACCCAATCAAAATGTATCATGTCTCTTAGCCAATTATATCCATGATTCTTCTTTTCATTAAAAAACAAAACAAAACAAAAAAAGTATAAATAAATCAGAAACATCAAACAACAAACGAACAATAAACATGGAAGTGAAACTGGGGAAAAAAAATGTGGTCTCTGAACTCAGTTCGGTACAGATTTAGGATAGATCATATGTGTGATACTGAATGACAGTTGAGTCCTCCATCATAAACAAAAACACAAAGGATGTGCAGTAAAACTCTGTAATAGTAGTCTCAGTTCTCTAAACCAGAACATTCAAGAGCAATTGTGATTCCAAATAATGGAGATTCCTTTCATTGCGTATTTGCTGCATATTTGGCATATTTGAAATGTATGCCTTCCTGATTCATTTCCTTTAAAGGGGTGAGTGTATGAAGATTGTTTATGTACCCCCAGTAAAGCGAACAGTACAAAATGTAAGTCCTCCCACTCTCCAGTCTATTTACCAGTCTATTTATAAATCTCATTAGTTGGTTGCTAACACAGTACACAAGCAGATTATTTTGGTATTAATGAGGTGTTTAGATATTACTTGTGTTGCAAAATATGTGATTACTGAAATTATGTAGTAAGCTAAAGGAATTGTCTGAGCTAAAAAGAATAAGCTAGTTTAGCCAGTGTGATGGATGCATGGAGTCTAATGAAAGAAATACCCCCATGCATTTGCATTAAGCAGTATTCATCAGTTAGAACCAGGCTGCCTGATCATGGAAACAAACTTCACAGCATATTCTTTGTATCGTTACTGACACACATAGCCAACAGAACTTTTCTGAATGAGATAGGAGGAGAGGGGCAAAAATTGGGGTAGAATGCTCTTGCTGAAATAAATAAAAGAAATAGAGAGTAAAGGGGGAAAAACAGCTACCCATCTGTACCCCCTCATGCCCACTAAGCATAAGTAAGAATTTTAATCAAAAGAAATAACTTCTCAATAGTAGCACTGTGACAGAGAAACTCTTACTGGAAGCTCTCTTCAAACAAATGTCTGAGTGATGCCTTGGAATAGAGGAGAGATGCCAGAGAGAGAACAGAGCTATCACCTCAGGATGAAATTGACAAGAATTTCTTTTTTTTTTTTTCCTTCTATTTTTTATTCTTTATTTTCTTTTTCCTTCTATTTTTTTCTTCTCTTCTTTCTATATTTGTTTTCAAGCCTTCAGTCAATTATCTAATGTGTTTTACTAGGGTAAATGTATTTTGATTTTCTCCATCAGGGTTCTTTTATTATTAGCCTGGTCTCAAAATGATCTGCCCAGTAAGTAGCACTCTTGTTCTGACAATAATGGATAATCTGATCCTAGGGTGGGCTGATATGTTTCCAGGCTGTATCTAGATGAGTATTTCTTATCAGAACTAGCTTCGATACTGATCCCTCTTCAACCCTCATTTGCTCAGTCTTGCATTTCTGCTCTGAAATATGGCTTAAATCCATTCAAAACCCACAATGGAAAAGGTACAACCTATATCCTGCTCTGTTCTTGTGACAGTATTCCATGTTGCTGCACTTTTGGAGCTGCTCCATGAAGCATGTGGGGGGAAGTCATGGGAAGACCGTGAGCTCTAGAAAATCAGCATGAACCCATAAAGTGATCACGGGTGCCCAAATCCATGTTGAGTTTTGATATTCTCAAATGGCAAAGGTCTGGCTTTTCATTAAGGTTCCAGAACCAGATGGTTCTGGGGGCAGAGGGAGACCCAGAGAACTACAGAACTGCAGAGAAGCAAACATGAGAGAAAGCTGTTGAAGGACTTGTGTTTGAAAGGACACCTTTATGAAGGCTCACAACTGATTCATGACACTAGTCAGTCTTGTCTGTGACAGTCTGAAACTGGTGATGGTTCTGGTGTACAAATGAGGAGAGTCTGAGGGGACTGAGACTGTTTAAGAGGAGGCTCAGTGAAGATATTGCCCCCTACAACTGCCTGAAAGGAGGTAGTGGTGAGTTGGGGATCAGTCTCTTCTCCCACATAAGTAGTGATGGCACCTGAAGGAGTGATCTCAAGTTGCACCAGGGGAGGTTCAGGATTGATATTCGCAAAAACTCCAAAAGAATGGTCAAGCATTGGAATGGGCTGCCCATTAAGATGGTTAAGTCACCATCCCTGGAGGTACTCAAGAAATATTTGGACATTATATTAAGGAATACAGTTTAGTGGGAAAATACTGATGATAGAATGGTTGGACTAGATGAACTTGGAGTTCTCTTCCGACCTTAGTGATTCTATGATTCTGTGATCATAACAAATATTAATTACATTGATGTATCTTGGACACATCTACTTTTAGACTTCTTCTGTAGTTCTTCACAGTACTACAAGGAGACAAATTTACACCAGGTAGAAGTTACATATCTTTATCTGTAAGGATACAATTAAAATTGCCAGAGGAGAAAAAGCATTTTGAAACACCTGGAATTATGTCTATGTGTGTGTATATATATATATAAAAGCTTTTGTATATATATACACAATAAAAGCTTTTATCATCATTAAAATTATGCATTGGAGAAGGTCATTTTCACTGCAAATTTTATTTTCTTTCATAGAAGATGCATGCATTGCCAACATCTTTCATTTACCCTTATGTCTATTGTCTATTCCAGATTTTCGTATTGCAAGGTATTGTTCACACAAGCAGAAAAGGCCAGTTATTACAGAATAAAACCACATACTATATTCCTAAATGCCTGGAAACAATGCACATAATTACTTTTTAATTTTTTTCAAGCACCTCTCTTCTGAGAGTACAAAATAGCCTAAAAGACATCCTTACATAAATATTGTATGGAAGAGTTTCTGACTATTAAGATAAAAAGCTACTCATTTCAGTACACCCCGCTGAATTGAGAAGTTGACATTTTATAATAGAAAGCAAATTCTGTGAATTTGTTTCAGCTAGTGTCTGCATGAATCAAAGGCCACAATGGCAATCCAGAATTCACAGGGTTGCATTAGAAGCATTTTACAAAATCTGCTATGATGACTGTATACAACTGCATAGTAGTAGATTTTCTAGGGCATCACGTGTAGTACAGAGTACCTGAAGATTATACTTCACAGGAGTGTGAACTCATGTTGTCCTACATGAATATATGGAAATTGAGGCCCCAAGCCTCAGAGTCTGCAATTTAGGAGGGAAAGGAACTCAAAGCTGAGTTTAGAGAGTGATCAAATCCTGTCACTAGAAGTTAATGTAATCAAAGCATTACAGAAAATGTTATCTTACAGTGGGAATAAGGACTCCAATCTGTATCACAGCACATCCTGGTTTCATCCAATACAGTGTTAGTAGCACACAGATGTTTTGGTTGCTGCTGAGAGAGGGACTGAGCCTGGGGCCAGGCTGAGCAGGGACATTCAAGAGGGAAGAACAGCCACCATGGCAGCACAGCAGCAGAGTGCAAGGCAAACCTTGCACAGGTGTCTGAATTAGGCCAGGTGTTATTCCATACCTCATGACATTTTGCTGAAGGCCATAAAGTGGTGGGGAGTTGTCTTGGGCAATTGCTGGGTGTCAGTTGATGAGTGATGAGACATTTTGTTGCCAGTGGGCCAGCAGTCAACATGTAGTTGTATTGTTAGCTGGGTGTTGGTCAGTGGATGGCAAGTAATTACACTGTAGATATATACATACTGTACTAATTGCATTTTTGTTTCGTGTCCCTTTTCTGTCTTTGTTAATAGCTCTTATCTCAATGCACAAGTTCTATTTTGTTTCCAATTCTCTCCCTCATGAGAGAGGGACATGTGCAAGGCGGTATGGTGCTGAGCTATCTGCTGGATTAAACCACAGCACAGCACAGGAAGAAAAAGCTCATTTCTGAGGATGTCCTGCACACGCACAACTGATCTTGCAGCTTTCTTGTTAGTCCTGTGAGGGCCAAAGAGACAGCACTGGATGTGTCATTAGTTTTTCCTGCACTCTTTTAGGATGACACAGCTCTGACTTTCATCTTCTAACCCCACCTAGCCAGCCCACACCAGTGTCAAATATTTAGGAAAAAAAAAAAAATACAGTGTTTTATTTATTTATTCTTATTGTGTGATATACCACCATGAGAGGAAGCAGCTTCAGGACATGCAAATTCTAATCTCTAGCTGCCTATGACTCAAACCCAGAGGAAAATACATCTGCTCAAGGCCTTGCAGTTTTGGGAATTTTCTTTGAAAAATTTTCAAATGCAGTTCCTTGGAGCATATTTGTTCTTTCTCTCTTAGCACTCCCTCCCCTGCAGACATAAAACCTATAAAAAGAAGAAAAAAAAGCATCTAGTCTTTTCTCCATACCATTTTCATTTATCTTCTGAGCGAGGCAGTAGTTGAATGTGTAGTAGAATTATACACCTTTTGAACTGCTTTCCTCATGTTCAGGTTTATTTATTTGTTTTGCTCTGCCACAGGCCATTCTATCATCCTTAATTTTAGAAAATAATTCTCTTATTCTCTAGATCAAAGGAGAGACACTCCTGTGCTGGCTCTCTTCATGCTTTGTCCTTGTGGTCTGGAACTGGCAGCATCGGCAGCAACTGTGCCTCCAGCTTTCAAGTCGATGGGGTCAGCCTCATCCTGAGAGGCACAGTGCCAGTCTGCTAGTCCTGTGGAAGTCCAAAGGGTCTGCACTACTGACAGTCTTACTGAGCCTGAAGTGTTTGGACAAACTTTGTTAGCAACTACTGAGAAAACAGCTGCATGGGTTCTTATGATGAGCAGTCACCCATTAGCAGCAGCCCCGTAGGAAGGCTAGCAAAGTACCTCGTTTTCATTTTGTGACCTTTTCAGGAACAGACAAGCAGGATTGGAAGAATGATCTTCAGTATCACTCAAAGCTGACTGCGGTTCTTGGGTCTAATCTAAGCGGCAGGAAGTGAAGACAAACCTCCATGCTGATGCTAGCAGAATGGAGATTAGACCACTACTGTCTATTAAAGCATTCTGGGAAATACATTTTTATAGCTCTCTGTAAACAAGATTTACTGTAGATGGTGATTTCAATAGAAGATAAGTTTTAGTGCTGCTGTACATGTAAAGATTTTGGAAGAGTAGGATATATCTGACAAACACAGAGATGAGAGTGTGGGGCACCTTCTTAGTATGCTACTGGTATCCTCAGTGAACATATATTGACTCTTCTGCAGTTGCATAATATAGAAGTACCCATCGATCAAAAGCAGAGGTAATACTTAAAAAATGACACAGTCTAAGTCACAGCAAGTATACTCAGTGCATTGGAAACTGATGTTACCTTTTGTTGATGTGAGACTGACAAGTACCTACTACCAAGCATATCTCTGGCTGAAAGCATGATTCTTTTCCCAACTGATGTCTTGTAGAAGGTTACTTACAGTTGAAGTTAACATTGAAAATCAGGATTTGGAAAAGTTAAATCCCTTCCCACTTTATTTTTGGCTACTAGAGGTCACTAGGCATAGGAAAAAGTGAAATGATGGATGAGATGATACTTGCACACTCAACAGAGAAGTTACAAGAGTAAATTCTGGCTGAGGTCAGCAAAAAAAATCTCTTCTGTGTGACCCTTCTCATGTCCTTCTGCTTAGGTAATCATATCTAATAAAAGTTTAGAAACTGATTCTTCTTTCATCAAATCTATTGAGTGGATCTCAAATGCCTCTGACAGAAGAAAGACTTGAGGTATTCACTCATTTATGAAGAGTCACATTGTACTACTAACTGCCATTGCATAGGACTGTGACACAAAATTTTATTGTATTTGGTAGAAGCAAACAGAGTCATGGTGAGCCTGTTTTTGTTTTTTTTTTTTAACTTTAATGTACCATAAGCTAGATTAAACGGGGATAATGATTCCATTCTTCCATCTCATTTCAATGGTTTTGATTGCCAGGATGAAGAGAAATAGCTGATTATTTTTAATATTTAAACAATTATCTACTATGAACAACTTTGCATATATTGAAAATTTAAATTCATCATACTTGAGTTAATTAACTGTTTGACATTTGGTTCTTTTTTTACATATGAATGTTAGAACATGAGCGCATGTGTCATTTTTGTAGCAGATGAGAAAGGTTTAGTATTTGCATAAGTTTGACACTGAGACAATAGGTGTATTTACCATTTATATAAAAAGGTACCAAAATTGTTGCAATAAGTAATTTTTTACTGCCACCTTGTGGTGCTCCTAACTTTTACTGACAAAAAAAAAAAAAAANTGCCCCTACCTTTTACTAAAAAAAAAAAAAAAAAAATCCAAATCAAGGCCTTGTTTAGATTCCTTTTCAAGCAAAACCAAATAGGATTTACAATTACACTGACAGATTTTATTTTTTTTTCCTTCATGACATCTGTGTTGGTTTTTGGTTAGATTTTATTCCCAGTTTCTGGATTTCACAACTTCTTTCTTTGCTGTCATTTTTAGATAAGAACGCAACTCACAAAATATAAACAATGAAATGTTAACTGTCTTATACTCATTAAAACTAAACACAATCAAGACAATCCTTTGTTTTTTGTTTTTAAAAAAAAAAAACAGTAATTGGAAAAAACCTAAACACTATGGTTTCTTTAAAAAAGGAAATCATATATATGTTACTTTTTCCAGTTCTTCATCTCCTCTATATACTAAAATTTGTCTTTTCAAATGCTCTTCATATTTAGTACAGGTCTTTTTCTTGTTTTGCATCCTAGTTGTGGAGGACTATACTTGAGAAGCTGTATGTTGATTTATTTCAGCAAATTAATCCACTACTGGATTAATACTTCAGCTTTTTTATGATGGAAGATGATGAAAATAAAGAGTTCTCTTGATTTTGATGGTATATGAATACAGTGCACCTCCCTTCCTCCAAGAACAACCTAAGTTTGGGTCGGAGAAAGTGGTGTCTCAATTGTGACAGCAAGAACAAACTGGCAACAATTCAGTGTATACTAACTTCCTTCCCCTGAATACAAACATATCTCCAAATTATCTACTTCCCTTAAGGAATTTTTCTAGCCCACATGTCTGCAGAGGATGACTTTACTGCATCATTTAGACTGACTCCCTGCTTGGGGACTGCATAACTGTGATCATGCCCTTTAACTTTACACTCTTCATTTATTTCTGCATAATCTATCAGCTTCTTGGAATGAAGGCTACTGCAGAGATAAAAACCCAGAGTCTCTGCTGGGGAACTCATACATAACTGTTCAGGTCTCCTGGAAGATTTGTACATGACTATAACAATATTCTTCAGCCTGTTTTCTGCCTTCTTTACCATAAGCTAGTGAGGTGTCACATCTCTCAACAAAATGCCTTCTACATGAGCTGGCTATCTTTGTTCATATGTTCATGAATAGAAGCCTACACACATCATGCCGATCATAGAGAATGGATGTTAAACCCTATGGAGGACATACAGGATACACCGGAGTATTTTGCGTGACCATAAACAGAAGAGAAAGGTAACACTGTCAGATTAAAAAATTACTTATTTTCACAAAAATTCCAGGAGTTAATTAGCCGTTCTCTTTAGAGGACAAGTGATCTGTCAAGCCATGCCTTGTCATGTAATCTCTAGGAATGTTTGAACACAACCCTGCAATTTTCCTGAGCAGGACACACTAGACACAAGAGGATACAATTTTTGAAATCACTGTATAGATTTTAAAACCAACATAACTTTTCTTGTGGTTTCATTGGTAACAACTCTATCAACCTTACTTATCCCTGACATTCTCACTTATTTTCCACAACAAGTCACTCAGATTCCTGAAGATGTGACTTATCATAACTTTTTTGCTCCTGACAAATCAGTGCAGATAAAGCATTTCAAGAGTGAGGTCCCACTTACTTGCTGTGCTAAGGAGCTGGGACAGTCCCAGTATTAGCTGGTCCTTTCCCAGAAATAACTCATACTTACAGGGCAGGTCATACGATCATGCATACACTACAGTGAAACATGAAAGCATTCCAGTTAGGATGATGTTCTTTATGTTCCATGGGATATTTCTGGACATAAAACAAGAAGCTGTAAAGAGCATTTTCTGGCCACAGGATGCATACACCTAGGCAGTCTAAGAAGTTATAGGGTTGCCTACTCTGCATTCTTGTCTGCGATGTCAGTACAGTGAGGAGTCAGTAAAGATGAACAAATCTGCTGCTTTATAAGAAATAGTGGGAGGTAAAGTGCACTTGTTTCATTTTGCTCAGCTATCATCATCCTCTGGATTTCAGGCCTCAATAGGTAAATAGGGCTTTTCTTCCAGGCTTATGGAGAATTTTAGCTTCATTCTACTGTAAACTAAATGTATTGGATTAACATTAGAGCTGAATGTAAGAAAAAGGAAAAAAAAAACCTATATAATTAAACGTAACACAAATTAAATATGTTACATAATTAGCTCATTTATATTCTCCATATCCTATTTATACTACCTGTGTTTTTGGATTTTAGCAAAGTTTTTATACTATCTCTCACAAAAATCAGTACGGAGAAAATGTCTAGTGCACAGTTAGACAAAAACATACTAAAATGAGTGAACAATTGGTGGATGAGTGGGGCTCAAAGGGTTATAGTAAATGAAGCTACATCAGACCAATGACCAGTCATTACTGGGGCTTTACAAGGCTTCATTTTGAGGACAGCTTTCTTTAATGTTTTCATAAATGAGCTGGATGCAGGACTCAAATGCATACTAAGTAGTTTTGCAAATGGCACTAAATTAGGAGGAGCTGTTGAATTACTCAAGGGACAAAAGACCTTGCAGAGAGAGACTGAAACACTGGAGAACTGGGCAGTCACTGAATGAAATTAAACAGCAGCGAATCCTAGATTCTATAGCTGGGATGGGGCATCTCTGGGTAAATGTACAGAGTGGGGGATGAGAAGCTGGAGAGCTACCTTACTGAAAGGAAACTGGGGGTTGTGGCTAAGGGCAAGTTGAATCTGGGTCAGTAGTTTGCCTTGGCAGCCAAAAGATCCAAGCACACCTTGGGGGGCATCAGGCCCAGAACAGCCAGCTGGATGAAGGAAAAGGATTGTTCTGCTCTACACTGCACTGTACATCCTCAACTCAAGCACTGTGTGCTGTTGGGTTGCCATGATATCAAGAGGACATGAAAGTACTGAAGAGCATCCAAAGGAGGGCTATGAAGTTAGTGAAGAGACTAGAGAGCAAGGCCTATGGGGAGCATTTGAGGCCCCTCAGTCTGTTCCACCCAGAGCAGTGATTGTGATACCAAGTTGCTGAAGTTTGGGAGGTGTTTGGACAATGCTTTCAGATATAAGGTTTAGTTTTTGGAAGGTCCTGAGTGAAGCCAGGAGCTGAACTTGATCCTTGTGAGTCCCTTCCAAATTGGGATATTTTCTCAACTCCGTTCTATCCTAGAAATCAATAATAAAGGGTGTATCGAGCAAGATGATTAATCTACAAGGAGAGAAAGCAGTTCTTAAAGTTGCAATAAAGGAGAAATTACAGAAGTAAGCAAAAGATGTACACGTTTTTAAGTGTTTAGAGAATTCTGACAGTTACTCCTTGGCTATATGACAGATGTAGATACTTCTAGGCACTTTATGTTTCTGTCTTTCTCCTGTGTTTAGAGTTTTTCCATTCATCTATAGCTTCTCTAATCTTGTTCTTTCTTGATAATTTCTGTTTACAAAACTGTATTTTCTCACTTCAGCTACTGTAATTTCTGCATTTTTTGTTAGTTGTTTTTACATTTAACCTTCCTTTCATCTACTGAATCCCCTCACATAACTGCTAAAATGCTTTTTCTGCCCTACTCCTTCAGCCATATAATCTCCCTGTTCATACAACAATCACACCACGTCCAAATGTCTAACTTTCTCTGGCTACATGAATCAAAATCAAAATACTTTGTCCTCTGCCTGTAAACTTCAGAAAAATTCTGGTTTTGTTTCCATTGTTGTTTTGTTTTTTGTTTTGTTTTTGGTTTTCTTTTTTCCCTCTGTATTTTGTCTGTTTTTCCTTCAGTGACAGGAAAAAACCTTTCTTGTTTTTGTTGTACATTAAACATTTCAACAATTTATTAGTTACCTGCATTTGGTCCTCAAGGGTCTATACAAAAATGTCAGAGTAAAATTACTGAAGTGTTAGATGTCATTGAATGGTCAGAAAAAAACATGAGTCATGATTCTGATATAATTCTAAAACTACATCTTCATAAACCTTTGAATTAATGTTTTTAGATAGCATGAGGAAAGTGATGGAATAGGGAGAGTCCAGGATAGAAGCAGCAGATAGTAGTCCTATGTAGTATATCCAGAGAATGTAAAGAAGGAAAGGAGACTGAAGACGGGGCAAATGAAGTAAAAAAAAGAGTAGAAAAGCGTATTTTACTCAATTAAAGTTTTTCTTTTTACTATCCTTCTTACAAAAGCTCACAGCTATGAGGCCATCCTGTGATATGTAAATAGAAAAATACAATACCTCTTCATGCTTGTTGTACATATGAAGAGTCAAAAAATGTTATAGAATTCAGGGGGTGGGATGTTTTTTGTTCTCAAGTAATATACTGTGAAAATCAGGAGGTAAATATAAATTACAACTGATATCATGACCCACTCTGGAAGAAGAAAATACCTCAACTTATTTTTATTTTTCTATGGAAAAGAAGCAAAATATGTATTTACCAACAGCAAACTCTCTCTTACCCTGTAAAAAAAATTATGAGCTCTAAAGTTTATGAAACAATCTCATGTCAGAGAAGTGATGTACGCTAGTATCATTTAAAGTAACTTAAGCCAATGATTATCACAGCTGATTGTATCTCCAAAGAAGTAGTATCAGTTGAAAGGGAAGAAATACTGGAAGGTCTGGGAGAATTATGGTGATTGCAGATGTAGAGGAAAAAAAAAAAGATGATAAGAGAAAAGCTTAGTAAAAACGTTTTAATCAGATACCAAAGGGCTGAAAACAATATGAAAAGAGCAGAGAAAAGAATTACAATTATAAGATAAAAGAAAGTATCTCTAGACGTTCAAATGTGTTTGTGCTGACAAAAAGCACTATTATAGCCTCACTCTAGTGCCTTAGTTGCTGGCAAACCGAGAACTAAAAATAACAACCAAGTGCCAGCAGTGTGAAAAATCTGACTGTGGCACTACACAAAGCCTTGAAAGCATCTTCAGTAAAAGGAAAAGCACGACAGTGACCCATACATTTGTCTCCTTGGTTAACGGGAAAAGTGGTGGTGTGTGAAACAGCACAGAAGATCATTGCAGCAACTTTCAGAGTGTTTGTTAAAGAGAGATTTAAAAAGGTGGCAGGAGTGTGTTCACTGTAGTCCAAGCCAGCTTTCACTCATTCACAGACAAGTCACTGGTATTTCAAAATGACTATTTTCACTGCCTTTCTAAGTAGAAAAATTGGTGGTTTAGCAAAGACCATTAATCGACCCAGATTCTTTAGAACTACACACAAGTTAGTGGGAAGCCAGCTTCCCCTGGACCTTTGGGCACTCAGAAGCTGTTACCTAGTGACTGGGACCAGGCAGAGAGTATCCCAGTGGTAAGGCAGCTGTTTTTATGTAACCTGTCACTTATGGTTCCCAGCAGCTGCATGGGCTCAGGCTGTTATTGCAGTACAGAGCACTGAGTTCAGGCTGTTAACTGCAGTACAGAGCACTGAGCAGGACTGATTCAACACCACCCAGACAGTGGAGAGGGCTCCCATTGTCATGCTTCCTTCAGAGCTGATGCTCGTGTAACATTAACACGGTCTCAATTTCTGTATCTTCCCTGCCCGACTCTAAAACATAAGCAGTCTTCATCAAGAAAAATGACAGAAATAAGTTTCCTTTATGTGGATGTTTATTGCTTCTTCGGTACCTCTTTTTTTTTACTATCAGTAATACCACATACATCTTGAAAACCCTCTCCCTGTGCTTCATGATTTACTGAACCCAAGTCACATTATGCAGGTGATACAATAGTTTAATTTAGCAATAAAATCAGGTATGGTAGAATTGAATTTACATGACAGTCAAATGTTGTCAAAATGGGAAAAATTATGGGAAGTAACAGCATAAAGTCTATGAGCAGAATTCTCTGATCTACAAGTATTTGGCAGTTTGTTTGTTATCTCAGCAACATCTGACAGTTAGTGAAGGAAAACAACAGCACTGATGTAGCCCACCTGAAACAAGAATACATTTGTGTTAATTACTGTGCAGTATTATCTCAAGCTTCTCTACAGAACTGACAACCCAAAGCAGGAAAAATAAATGATGGATGGGAAAAGACTTCCACTATCTTATGTCATCACTCTACCACTTTATGTCAAGTTATTTCAATCAAATATAGGAGCTCTAGTTGGCTTTTGCCCATGCAAAATATTCTAAGAAAGTTCACAGATAAACAACCCAAGTTCTTTGGCTGTGAATACACATCCACATTTTAGATAATTGTTCAAGTTCTCTAAATTTCTCCCAAATTGGCACCCAGAATGACATATGTCTACCATTGCTATGTTGTGTTTCCAGACTGCCCCAGTCTAGAGATTTGAAAGAGTACTTTAGGGGCAAACTTCATGAACTTACTACACAGACGGAGCACTTCTTTGACCTTATCCTGCCTAGCACAAATCTACATCAATATGCATTCAAAAATGCAAAGCAAACACTCTAGTAGTATACTTCTCACTCCTCAAAGGATGAGAAGCAGATGCATAATTACTTTTTTAGCATCTCATCGGCAGCTGTTCCAGAACTATAGTGATAAGAGCAGTAGACAAACCACTCTAATACAAAAAATGTGAAGTGCTTTGTTCAAAGTCAGACAAGGGCTGCATAATTTAACAGCAAAAAAGAATGTGGATATTCTGTGCTGATTGGAACTTGCCATTTTTCTGTAATACATATCCATAATGATACAATATATTCTTTTGACTAATGAAAGATCTGAGACTCTCAAATATATAATCATTTAAGAAACCCTTTTAATAAGAGACATGCTTGCTTCAAAGGATTTAGGCCTAAAGGTGATTCTGGTATATGAGTACCCAGGTTACAAAGGCCAGTGAAAATTGAAGTGCATATATTTTAATCAGTAGAGGGGTTGAAAAAATCTCAACAGAAGCCAGAGATCTCTCCTACATTTGGAAATTCAGATTACTTCAGTAAAATTGCCATACCAAATATGTGAATCTTATTGATTGATACATTGCCATGGTGTGAAATAGTTAAAATCTAATTTTTAGAAAAATCTACTGCAAAGGAAATGGCAAATACATTTCCTGTTATATTGACACAGGCCAATATTGAGTTGTGAATTTCACTGAGATTTTTGTGCATCAGTTTATGTGTTGCTTATTCTCAAAAATGTTATAGAATTAATGTGAGTGCTCTTATCTTATGAAATGATCTTGATGAACAAAGTGTGATTGAGGGTAAGCTGATCTGCCTTTTCAAATGCACTGTAAATATCTATTTGGATGTATCAAAATTTTCAAGTAGGAAGAATTTGTTTGTATACTGATTTATTTTTACTTTAAAAAGGAGATAAAATAAATTAATGTATCTATGTCACCAAACATGCTTTTTTTTTCAAGGGAAATTTTATCTTTGTAGCGCAATTGTCTTGTTTTTTTCTTTACAAGTTTTATGAGCTCTGCTACAGAGACCACACATTTCCTGTTTTCTGACCCCAAATTTAGTATTTAAAGCTGACAAGAGACTATGATTTAGATACTCATTTGCGCATGGAGCACAGGGAGAGTAACCTGATCTAGTGTGTGGCAGCACTGCTCACACCATAAAGTTTAAAAGTAGATGATCTTCAAGGTCCCTTCCAGCCCAAGCTGTTCTACAAATCTGTGATTATATGATACTCTTCTGCGTTTACCCATAGCTAACCACTTAAAACAAGTGCTTAGTTCTCTTACAATGCACAAACTACGTTCAAGACCTATGGGATTTACATCCTTAAGTACAAAGTCCAGTCATTCCAGACTTCCTATCTAGTCATGTGCAAGAGTGGCTCTTCTAGAGGATCAATTACAGTCTCTGACTTTAAATTGGTCTTTAGGGGAAAGTGATGTTCACTGTATACAGAAACTAAAATGCTTATGCTTCATGCTTATTCTTACAAAGCTGGATGAGGTGATCTATGCCTCTGAGTACCTCAAATGGAAATGTGGTATAATTACATGACACTTTTGCATTGAGAAGCACACACACAGAAGACTTAATCTTCTGAAACCATGAATCTAGAACAAAATAATGATATTTTTTTCTGTTCAGATAAGGAAAATTAACACAAAGAAGACAACTAATAACCTATCTAATCCTGTGAAACAGCATTTGCTGTTTGAGCTATTTGGTAGCTTTTGTGGCTATGCCCTTCAATACAAATTGAGCAGCCATAAATTTTCAAGTTTTCAGTTTCTGTGCCATTGTTAAATAACTTCAATAAATATGAACATTAACAATCTCTTGAATGTACAGTTAAGTAGAACAAGACTTCTAAGTAGAAAGAGTCAACAAGTATAATTTGAAAAATTACACATTTTAATGATTGTTACACACTTTAATAATGGTTCAGACTATCCTAAATATGTGTACAATCTACTCATTCTGCTGAAAGCAATAGCTAAGAGATGAGTATATTAATCTTTAACATGCAAACTGTGAAACTTGTGAAACTTGAGATTTCAACTTGAATCAAGAGTTAAATACCTTTATAGATGACAGACACTCACAGAAGTCTTAAAATATTATATAGAGTCTTACTTGATGCCTTATAACACTGGCATGCTTCCTCATTTTTCTTTAACACTAGACAGTGACTCTGTGGCTTACATTTCCTTATCTCCTTCTCTCAACACCATACAGGCTCTGTTCACACAAGTAATTTACATTTCTCTTAGCTTCTTGGAAACTTTAGGAAGAAATAAATATTTCTTTAAAAGTATGCTGGAAGACTTAGTAGTTAATTCTTAGTAGTGCACCTGACAGTGGTGTAATAATACAGTGAAGATTCTGAGTAAATCCTCATTTCCAGCATAAGTTCAGAAAGAAAGTCCTTTAAAAACCTCTCTGTTGTATAGATCTGGAAGTGAAAAAAAAGAAGCAATTTGGAGTTAATTAACTCAAAGTAAATATCCTATAATTGAAGTTAATTTTATCCTTTTGGGATAATTTCATGAGCTTCTATACTGGTGAAATATTTCTTATGTTATTTGTGACATACACTGTGATCCACTGTGAAAACTGCTTCTTTTTGTAGTCTTTCTTCTGTTGCTGTTTTGGCAACATGACATCATATTCTCAAACACACTAATATTCCACAAGGTTTTCACCTGGATTTTCTTCTTTAAAAAAATATTTTTTTACTAAAGAGCTAGATTGATTTTTTTGTATGAATATGCTCTAAATGAACATATTTACTTTTGTTGACACAGATGTAGAGTCTCACAAAAGAGAAGACTCAATCTGATCTGTTTTCTCCATCATGTGAATAGTCCTCTGGGGTCCCATTCAATACCAATAAGCCCATCATTTCAAGATAACACAGAACATTTTCCCCAGTGGTTTCTGGGAATCTGCTTATCATTCCTCTTTTTCTTCCTGAATACCAATAGTCTTTGTAGAGATCATTAATAAGACCCACGCAAACGCCTCTCTTCTAAAAGATCACAAGCTGACTGATATAATCAGCACTGACATTTTAAAGAATCAGCATAAAGGTACTGACCAGATAATTTGAAATATTTAATACTCAAATATGTATTATCTGGTGTGCCTTTCCTCCCAGGATCAGTACAGAACGACCTACAGGAGAAAAAAGAAGGAACTTGAGAGTGGAAATTGATGATTTGCAACTAAGAAGTTCTGCCATTCTGAGTGAAAATGATCTCACAGTACTAAAACTAAGACTTACAAGGTGCAGCCTTCAGTATCTCCAAAATGCTCTCTCACCAGTAGAGACTAAAAAGGAGAAGGAAGCACAAAGAAAACACTGCAGAACTTTAGTGTCCTTGAGAAGTATACAGAGAAAGGGAGGATGATCATGAATCTAAGATGATTAAATACTAATGGCACAAACTTCACAAGTGATGAAATGGCCAAATAAATTACCAGCATTTGAAACCAGACACATTTAGATTAAAAGTACTTCTGTGAGACAGTTTGATAAATGTCTTGGATTTAGCAAATCTATGCTGTCCCTCTTTAGGGACCTTTGACTTTTGTCACTTGCTTATTAATTGGACTGGTTTGTACCTATGCATTGTGAGGTGTCATCCTCATGCTCTGGATAATCTTTGCAAAAAAACAAGGTTTTATTTATGATTGTACAGCATAGGTTTTCTCAGAAAGTAAGAAATGCAAGTTGCTTTTTCAACATGTTAGTATCAATAATATTCAACCTAACTGAAGACAGATCCACTTTGATAATATCCAAGTTTAATCCAATTGTTCAGTTTGTCCAGACTTTAGGTCAAGCATTTTGGATTGCTGCTACAATGAATCAAAGTTGATTGTTTTATTATGACAAAGGTGATATTTATTCTGAGCAGTAACTTATCCCATATACAACACTGACTTTTTTATTATTACTTACTGTGCAAACCACAATATATTTTAGATATCTTAATGTGCTATGTAGAAATAAAGTATAATTTGGACTAAATTCCTGCAAAAGATAATTGTGTCAGAGCAAGATACACCAAGTGATGAGACAGTGCTTCAAGGACAGCTGCAGAAGCCATAAATACAGCCAAATGGAGAATTCACCACAAAATGCACGTTCATATGCGTGGTAGACCAGACTCATCTATACCAACTAACTCTGAACAATTTGTCATCAACATTGTTTTAAATTTATTTAACATTTACTGAATAATTTTCCCACGCTTTCTCCTTTGCCCTCTTCACAAAACAGTCTTTAATTGGACGAGGTTTAGAATTTACTCAGAAATTTCAAATTTTAAACTTGTTTCACTATAAAGTTTAAAAAAATCGTACATTAAGCAAGATTGAAGAAACATATGTCATGCTTCTATCATGGTTTTATGATTTTTGTTATCAGTATTTCACATCATAACATCATTCTTTGAGAGTTAAAAGAGTTAATGTTCCATTTCCATGGATTGTCAGTAGTCCTGGATATAGCTGTGTCTGAAGAGAACTAAGTGTCTCAGAGGACTGTTCACTGCTCTGTTTTCTGTTCAGAGGGAATGCATGTCATGAGACGCCTCTTCTTCCCTTTCTGCTCATCTCAATAGCATGTGTGCTCCCTAGTCACGTTGTATTATATTGTGTTATCTTGCAGTTCTATATTGTATTTAGCAAATTGGTTTTCCTCCTCAGATCATTGCCACTGTTTTGTTATCAGGTCCATCTTCCTACCATTTTTGCTTTCCCCCTTCCCCTTTCCTGGGGCGTGGTTCCATGGGTCCCCCCACCCTATTCATCATGGAACCGTGACAAACTGGGCCACGAACAATTGGTAGCTTCTAATCTTCAGATTTTTCCCATTTAATTGGTGGTTTCAAATGTGACTGACTATAACCTTGAATTCGTCTTTAGACTGCTGCACTGCATAACAATGCCTTTGTAACCTGACAGATCATTCCTATCTTTATCATTTAAGGATAGACTGACTAGTATGTAATTTCCACGGGAAAAGCAAATCAACATTTTGCTGAATGGGAGATCTGTGGCACTGTCAGAGAAAAAAATAATACCGTTCATGGTCTCAGATGAGAAGGAACAACGAATGAGATACTTGGTCTTAGCTGAAGACAACCTAAAGCCCCAGTCTTGTGAAGATGAATGGAACAGGATAGCCTTTTTTGAGAGAAGAGTCTACTGTTTGACGTCTGAACATCTACAGATCTCTGGGGCTACAGTGCTATTGAACCACACATCTTTTGTGTAATAATTACAGAGATCTAATCAGCACCAGCTGCGTAACTCCATCAAATGATTCTTAAATTACATATCTTTAACTAAGCATCTTTATAAAACATCAATGTTGATTTTTAATTTGAAAAATTTTAGGTCTTACCACAGTTTTTGGTTCTTTTTCTCAATATTAAATTATTGTCTATTCTGAATATAAAGAACTTTATTGCGTAGGTTTTTGATTGCATTGTCTCTCCTTACTGTCAGCACTTAAAAAGTCTTCCCAACTCAGGTACGTTTTATCTGCTCTAAACAAGAAACACCTTGTAAGAACAAGATGTTTTACAACACTCAAAACTCTCTCAATTCTTCTCCTTTCATCAGTTTTTCAGCAGCTTTTTAATGGATGAAAACAAAGTCTGTAGTGCAGTAATCTGATAATGGTATTTCTAGTGTTACATTCAAGCACTGTGACGTTGGTCTATTTTTCTTGATACTCCTTAAGAGTTGTTTTAGCCTTTTAAGTGGTACTTCAGAGTCAGCTATTTCAGTGTTTAAAGCCTGTTAAGACTCATAGCTTTCTAGGCTGCAGCTCCTCTGCCATTTATCATAAGCACTGTGTTTTGTTCTTAGCTGAATGACATTTGGAAGAATTAAAAACTGCACTGGGATAATCCAAGAGGCAGTTCAAAGGCGATATTTTGTTTCCAATTGACAGCAAGATGCCTGCTGGAGCTAGTGAGCCTGAGCAGATTGCAGTGGGATAGCCTAGCTATTTTCAAGCTGCAGCGTGCAGCCTGGAGTCTGAACAATCCATTCGAGCCTGGGGGACCTGCGATATGGTTAGCAGGCAGCTGCAAATTAGCCTGCCCACAGCTATGCAAAGGATAATGGGATCAAACATTGTTAACTGCTAAAAAGTCTGGCAAGCAAGCAAGGAGGTCCCAGGAATCACTGAAAAAAAGGCAAGAAAGTAATGTAATACATCCCCCCAAGTTGCCTCCTGGCTGTATGGTATGAAAAGTTTGTTTGTCCATACCTTTTTCTTCCGTCAGCAGACTAAGTTTTTGAGCTTGGTCAGCAAATTATTAGTTGAAACAACAGCAGCAACGTGTGAGGAAAATATCAAGTGGCTGTGTACCAGAGCACTAGCAAAATGAACAAGGGAGCATGCAATCACCGTGTAAATATCCTTAAAGATTTGTTACCCATATTCTCAAGGGACATTGTTGTGTAACAGTAAATTATAATGTACATGATAGCCTGCTACCCTGAGTCAGCATATTTATGATGCAAACTTACATTTAAGGATTACTTTAAAAACGAAGAAAAAATAAAGATATCCTTAATGCTAAAAGTAAAATAATTCCTCAGATTCTTGAGTCTTAAAAGTATTTTTGATGTGCCTTGCACATCACCTTGTATTTCAGTAATGCAGGTAATGTGGCTTTAAATAATCTACTGTATTATAAGTGCCCCTTGAGCAGAAAATAGATGTGATGTGATGTTTCTGGCACATTAATGCTTAGGCATGTTATATTTGGTTGAAAATTGAAGTTTTCACACAATTACCAACTTTACTAAACAGATCTTTCTTTTTATTGTCAGAGAAAACATAAATCTGAGAGTCAGATGTAATAAAAGGCAAATATCAAAGAGATGACATCTCCAGATCATCCATCTGATCAATAGAGCTCCATCTACATTAAAAATGTATGTAGATAAGCCAGAGTTGTTCCACATAAATAAATTTTATCTACATTTTGATATGTTCTTTACAGTTTTTTACCCTATTTCTCTGCAATAATAGCTTACAATTTTTTGACAGGTGCTCTTGGTGAACAGTTTTCAAGTGAACCCTCTATTTCTTTTATATACTTACTATCCATAATTTATATTGAAAGAACAATTATTTTACTTGCACTTGTTCTGGTCTCTGAAATGTTGAGATTTTACACAGAAAATTAAATATATTTAATGAATATATCTAGCTCACATGTCATAGTCCAGTCATGCTGCCATTTTTATAAACACCAAAAATATCCAGACATACACATTGTTTGAAATGTTTCAGTCCAATTACAATTATTAGAATTTAAGAAAAGGACAAATGTGATTTTAAAGGACATGTTCTCCGTTCTCTCACATATTGCACATTACCTATGGCTTTGTCTGTGATATGCAGTGCTGGAAAAGAGTTTAAGTGGACCTGGTAATGGTCCTGTTAGTTTTGATATAGTCCTCCTTTCCATACTTTTATAGAAAATTGCCTATTCATTTAATCTTTAGATAAATCTTCAGTGAGTCTGAATGACTACTTAAATCATTTGTATCTGCTTTCCTGTTGATGTCACATATACAGCTGAATTAGAAGGTGAGGAAACTTGCAGATGTTTCTATGAATACTTAAAAGTTATTAAAATCCATATGACCGAGTTATTTGACCCATGAATCAGAGGAAATCAGTGAATCATTTTTATTTATGGCAATACACTTTTTTATATCTAGTTCAGGAGACATAGCTGAAAAAGCTATAGCTCTTTTTATGTATAGCTTGGTATTTTTATATAGAAATGATAAATGTAGTATATTCTTATTTACAGAAACCAAATGTCTTTAGTTTACATTTTTAGCAATATTATTTCCCTTCAGTTCCCTAAACATAGTTCAATTTTCACCAATCTATGTAATACTGTTTCATCTGAATTCTACTAGGAATGGTGAACACTTTGAGTATGGAATAAAAAGTGTACTCACCTTTATTGTAGCTTTCATAATCACTATAGTTGAGTGTCCAAAAGAATGTCCAATTGCAGTTGATGTGGAATTGAATGAGAGAGAAAGAGTTAAAGTCTCTTGGTAGTCACAGTTACACGACACAGAATCTGAACAGTCTTTCAGCTGAAACCAACTTGAAATATTATTGAATCTTCAGCAAACAAGTAAACAAACAAAAACCACTCTCAAGTAATCAGAACTTTTACTTCCATGCAGTAGGTCCTATACAATCACTGAAGAAGTTTTATTACTTCTTTTCTCAGCCTTTCAAATTACTTCTGTTACACATCGAGTTCATGACAGGATGAGAGGGAACGACCACAAGTTGCGCCAGAGAAGATTTAGATTAGATTTGAGGAAATTTTTTTTCTCTGAAAGAGTGGTCAGGCATTGAAATAGCCTGCCTAGGGAGGTGGTTGAGGCACCATCCCTAGCGCTGTTCAAGAAGCATTTAGATGAGGTGCTAAGGGATTTGATTTAGTAGCTTAGTGGGTAGGGATGGTGATAGGAGGATGGTTGGACTAGATGATCTTGTAGGTCCTTTCCAACCTAATGTACCTATGAATCTATGGTCTGATACTGTAAAAAAAAAAAATGCAGTTAACAGCTGTGAACACTTCAGGCAAACAGAAAGCCATTTGACTGGGAAGGAATTGTACAACACACGTGTTATTATCTCAGATTTCTCTTCTACTTGTTTCTGTTACTGGCAGTGTTTGTATGAGAACAGATTTGTTTGTTTATTCTGTAAACATCACACCACTAATTATTGTTGAAAGTCTGCTGTTCCTCCCAGTCCCAAGCCATGTCTCCCTCATGGAGCACGAGTAAGGTTGGGAGTAGGCTGTAATTACAACCTAGGCTGGATACGAGGCTTCTCTGTTGGCCTCATCTCTAGTTATCATCTTGCCAGTTATCAGAGGACAATGTAAAGGATCAGAGGACAAATAAATAATCATTCTCAAATCTAGAAAGCCAGTGCATAAATTTATTTTGAAATAATAAAATGCTAACCAGAGAATTTTAAGCTGTGCCTGCCAGAGAGGCAGACCCTCTCTACTCTATTTCTGACCATATGTATTTAGTCTAACCTATTGTTGCATAGATATTACGCAAACAAATCCAACATGTAAAATATGGATTATATAAAGCATAAAGTGAAACTGTCTGTGTTTGATTGCTGCCATACTTGGATGAAAAATATATATCTACCTTTATCCACCTTTCAAAGTATTTCAATTTTTTCCCTGAGCAGCAGTCAAACATCCCAACTGGGAAGCAGGGACCTGCATGGTATGAACAAAAATTATCAGCTCAATTAGAAGAATTCCATCTGGGAAATCATACTGTTTAGGATTACAAAGCTAAATAATTTTGTTTGTCTCATCCAGAACATGATTTAATACACACATATGGCTTATACTAGCTTATACTAGCCAGAGGCTGACAGCCCTTAATTAAGCAGTGTGTCCCACTGCCTTCAGAAGTTTTGGATTTACTCAAAAGGGGACTGTCTAAAACACTGTTATACCCACTTTCCAGGCAGTGCAACAGAGGAATAAAGAGGCTAAGTTTCTTGAGCCTTTTAGAGCTTTGTGAATTAATAGCACATTTAGGAAGACTCAAATATTCTGACATCTAATCCCTTGGTGAAACATACGCATAGTATGAAACAGTTGTGCTGTTTGTTTTGTTGTGTCTAGTTTGAATTTTTGTTTGTTTGTTTGCTTGCTTTCAAAAATAAAAGAAATGTCTTACTAAATAGCACTGAATTGTCATATCTGAAAAGCTCTGGGAACAGGATCTGGGTTTTCAGATTCATTCTCCCTAGATATTTGCCATGTAAACATTTCTTCTTTGCACAAGAAACTGTCAATCCATATGTCTCCACAGCTCTCAGTGCCCTCTTGTAAACAGATTATTTAGTCACCTCCTCTCTTCAGCATCACTCAGTCATTTCACACAAGCAATAATTAAATTTCTCTTATTAACAGCATTGACCATGTGTATACGTATGCAAACATACGGTGACCTTTGGCAAACTTTCCATTATATCATTACTTAGATTCTACCGGCAGCCACATTAGTTTATTTTGTGTATGCTGCCCTGTCTCCTGATTTCTTTGACCTGTATGTTGGTATACAATGTACCAAGAGGAGAAAACTCAGGCCACCTGAAAACCCCAAGGCAAGTTTCTCTGCAGAGTGAACTAAGTAGTGATGAGTGGTTCAGCTTTGTTTTCCTCTTTGGGTGGCATTTTATCAGTGGTTCTCTAGCAGCCCCACATCTCTAGATATAAAAAGGAAGTGCAAAGCACTGAGCGGACTGTGACAGACATGCAGCTGCAGTGATTAATGTGCTTGTCCAACCTGATGCCTCACCATTCAGTCAATTAATCACTCTCCAGTATTTTTGAATTTGTTAAATTCAATAGCATTTTTAATGTATTTTTATCATTAGGCAGCATTTCTTTTGAAGTGTGATTTTACCAATTCTCAGTTTCTTTCCTGCCTCATTTTATTTCTTCACTGTCTGCTAAAACATATTTCAATGATTGCTGCTGTGCTGGGTGTGTAATTTCATTTTCTCATTGGGAGTTTTCTAAGGACACACTCCAGAAAACACTAAATACATGGAAAATATTTTCTCCTCCTGTTCAGGTTCTTGGGACAGATTCACTCCTGCACCAGAAGCCCAGCTCTGGCACACTGAAGTTTCATGCTCTCACCCGGATGTTTCTGGTTGAGAAGTAGATAAGGACAAGCATTCTGCTATCCTGCCAGACCAATGCTATAGTGGATTTTCCTTATACTTGAGAAGAAGTGCATGTACACGGCCTTGCCCTGAAACAGTTCCAGTAATAGTGATTTCATGTCCATTTCTCTATCTGGATGTCTATAAAGTAGGCCCAATGAAAATTTGTACTGAAAGGCCCCTCAAAACACCTTTGTGGACAAGGGAGTATTAACAAACTTCAATAATCCAACCAACTCACTTTCAGGTTTCCACATGACTTTAAGCAGCTATTCTCTGACCTCAATTTTCCTTCTCTAGTTGCTGCATTTGGCAAGCTTCCTACAAAAATAAATCTTCAGCTTGGTTACTCTTATTAACGATGTCAGGCAGGGCATTTGGCAATCTGAGACTCTTTGTGCTAGAAAAGAGTTTCAACAGATTTGATAAGAAACACCAGGAAACAAGCTCTATTTTGAGAAGGAAAATGATCGATCATTACCTCTGCACAAAGAGAAACAGATAGTTACTCATTTAAGTGCAAGTTCTGAATAAAAGAAGTACAATGCTTTAGCACAGCAACCTGCTAGAATTGGGAGAAAACAAAATACAGTACAGGGTCGTAAAAGCTAGATTTAGCATGAAGTATCCAGGGCAAACATCACCTAGTAGGGGAAACGAGGTTCACCAGGCAAGCCTTGAGAACAACATACTTCATTTACAGGCTGGATGGGGAAGATTCCTACCTCAGCCTCTGTACAGAACCCCACCAGTCTCACATAAGTTTTATTTCTTATACTTAGAGATATGCACATAAGCACATACATGCAAATGTATATGATGAGAACATCCAACATTCAGTCTAGTTATCTAGTTATGCACCCGTAACTGGAATGAAAACCAGAAATAAAAGCACTGCTGTCACTGCTGTCCATTCATGTTATGCTTTTATGTATCACTAATATTAATGACAGAAGTGGAACAAGGAACCTTAGACCTGTGGTATTACTGTCATTCTGTTCTGAACAGTAACATTCTCACTGACTTCAACATCAGAGAACCAGCTCTTTCAAGCACAAGGAAATAAATTCAACAGTAGTATCTTGCCCTTGGGATGCATAATTGTTCAAGTGACTAAGTTATAAAGATTAAGTTAATGCTTTATAAGAATGTGCTGTGATTTAGAGTAAAAATGCCAAGCACAATTCTTTCTTATGGCTTGAAATTAGTCCTTTTTCCCTTGTGTTGGAGGCAAATTGTTAGTTCATAATTTGCATCAAGGAGTTAGACTATATACTGAGCTATCTTCAGTACAGCTTGCTGGAACTCATCCCAAAATTTGAGATACTTGTTATCTAACACCTATCTCCGCTGTGCTAAATCAGGTATGATGTTTCCAGGGTGTAGGTATCTACTTAATTCACAAAATAGTAAACTATAGATAAGGATAGATTCCTAAAACCAGTTTATCCTTTCTCTGAAGGACTTCTTACACATCAGGAATATAACAGTGCAGTGCAGACCTTTAACTCTTAAGGCAGTACTTGTAATACTTCATCCTTTTTGTCTGTTTCCCTACTCTGAGCAATGTTTTCAGAGAGAACCAAATTTCACCTGAGGCCAGCTGAGAGCATCTGTGTGGTGGCTGGGGAACAGACTGAAGTACAAGGCTTGCCTTGCAGTAGCCCCAATCTAAATAGTACCCTGCTAACAAATTTGGAAAATTTCATAGCCTACATACACCGTACCTATTAAGTGGCTCTAAGGCCCACAAAATCAAAGAATCACTCAGGTTGGAAAACTTACTTCTTATAATATGCTCATTTGTTTTGTAGAATTTTAAAAAAAAAGAAATAATCAGAATCTTAGTGAGTGATATGCTCTGTCTGTTACAAAAAAGGAATATAATTGCTGTGGAACGCTATGCAATCCATACAAATGTAGTGTTGCACTGGCTTATATACAAATGCAAAGTAGTGGGTAATAACAGCAGGAAAGAAAGAAGCAGGAAGTCAGTAAAACTGAAATCAAAAGAGATACAGCTGTGGACTCCATTCAAATGAAATTACTTCATTTGGTCCTGTTATTTGTCTTATTTCATGTGTACCAGCACTTAGAATTAATGGCCCACAGTTTCCTTCCATGCCTGAGCAGCAGCTACCACCAGGGATGGTTGCCATAATCAGTCAGTGTCCTAGCATAAAACTGTTCAGATTCACCACAGGCAGCTCGGGAAGGGAGAATCCCTTAGAAAGAAACTGATTTCTGCTGCTGTTTTTAGTCCAAATGTTTGTGTATTTTAATCAATTCTGTGTTCAAGCCCATCATAGTTTTCCATGATAAAAAAAAAAAAGAAAAAATGTGCAAGGTTATCTCTTCCAATATCATCAATTTTAGACCACTTGGATACTGGTTTGAGATATCTGAGTGCACACAGTTCCTGTAAGAATAGCACAAGTACTCTTGATGAATACTTGTCAGAACAGTGCTGGAAACATGACTACATTACAGATGTACCAGAAAATGTTTGGTATCTCACTAACATGTCCTGAACAATTTCGTGGTGCAAGAAAAGTACATTAATGAATTGTATGAGAAAAAGTATGTACAACATCAAGAATTTAGAGAATGTCTAAGATTCTCTGTTGATACATAATTCACTGTTGTCATGAGTAGTGCAATTACAGTTGTAGACCTGGCCAGAAGCAATTTGGAGCTCAGCATATCCTGGGTAACTCAAACCTTTTGACTTTACTCAGCTTTAGTAATAATCAGTACTTATCAATAAATAAATAAATAATGTACCAGTAATCTTGTATTTCAGTTTGAAGGGAACTTGAAAGAGTCAAGAAGTAGATGTGGACTGGTCAGAAGAAAGTTTAAACGCTTTCATATTTTATCCATGGTTCTCAGCCTTGGTTACTTGCAGGTCAAAACTAGGATGAAATTAACTTACTGTAAAAGCACATTGCTAAGATTTGCATGGAAATGCCAGCCTCTGGCTACCTCAGTCTGATCTTTAATCCAATTCTTTTTGAAGTCATTGTAAATCTTTCTGTTGTCTTGAACAGAAGATGAAACAGACTCTTCAGCACTGAAGTGAATCAGAGATAAAAACAAAAATATTTGTATGACAACCTTTTATTAAAATCAGTCCCTTCTGGGTAGCAGGATGCAGCATGAGAAGACAGTACTGATTCTATCTGATAAGTGACTGGACTTCCTTTTTGCGCTTCCTGAAGTTCATTCATTTGAATTTGTTTTCTTGGAGGTCCATAAGATAGATATTGGCAGATCATCAAATTTGGCTTTGCCAACATCTGGCTTATTAATGTCATATAATCACAGAACCATATTGAAAAATAGGATGGAGAGGACCATCAGAAATCCAGGATTTCATAAAATCTCCAGCTCAGAGCAGGATCCTGATTAAAATTGTATTGCCTTGCCCTTGGGTGTTTAAAATCCCCAAGGACAGAGATTACCCAACCACTTTGGACAGTATCTCAAGGTGAGCAGTTTTTTTCCTTATAGATTCATAGATTCATAGATACATAAGGTTGGAAAGGACCTACAAGATCACCTAGTCCAACCATCCTCCTATCACCATCCCTACCCACTAAGCTACTAAATCAAATCCCTTAGCACCTCATCTGAACGCTTCTTGAACAGTGCTAGGGATGGTGCCTCAACCACCTCCCTAGGCAGGCCATTCCAGTGCCTGACCACTCTTTCAGAGAAAAAATTTTTCCTCAAATCTGATCTAAATCTTCCCTGGCACAACTTGTGGCTTATATGCAATTACAATTTCTCTTATTTCTCTTATTTTATCTTTGAACTTTGGGCCTTATCCCCCAGCTGTGCCTTTCCTCTCCAAAGCTCCTCAGTGCTAATCTGGTTCAATTTTCTCTGTCAAACTGCAGTTAGACCCTCTCTTATTCTTTTCTTTAGGTTAAACACATCTAGCTCTCAGATTTCTTTACTCCAACTCTCTAACAGTCCTCATGGCTACTCCACTGGGTCACTGACCCTCCCCCAATCAAATGCTGTGATCTTTCTTTCTATCAGTGGATAAGTGTGATAATGGCATGATGATATGCCATAAAGGAATTAAATGATTCAGCCTTCTTAGTATAATTTAATTATAGCAATTCTTCCTTGATTTTTAGTAGAGAATGTTTTCTGTTCTGTTTTTCCTCTTGTAGTCTGTACACTTCTGGACAATTTCTCCTTGTGGTTCATGTCCCTTCTAGGTGAACAGTTCCATTAGCTGCTTTTATAGTTTGTCTCTGTATGCTTTTCATTCACCCTCTTCCTGGTTGTTGTTATTAAATCAGTGACTTCAGACAAATTACTCTCTTACTACATTTCCTATATTTCCTCCATAATCAGAAATAATTTGTTTCCATGTCAGTATGACTTAAAAGAATTTCCTGGTTGTTCTAACTACATTCTTCTATTCAATCTGCTTTCCTAAAGATCTTACAAAGCAATAAACATGGTTAATTGCAGTTCATCTACTTGAAATCTGTGTTTTTTTCACTACCATTTATTTTGTATTCCTCTGTAAAGAGTATTAGTAAATAAACTCATTGATACATTTCAGAATTTAAGACCAAGGAGAGAAAGTTTATTCATTATTAAAAACATACAAAGAATAAAAATTAAAGTATTCTCCAAGACCCCTTACATCCTTTTCTTTAAACTAACATTTAATCAAGTCAAAGCTGAAAGTGATGCCCACTCACCACACTCACTGTTGTCATCTTGGTTCTTCTACAGATTAGTAACTAGAAGTCATAACCACTGATCAAGACAGCTTAAAAAGCTGACAGTGAAGAATTTCTGTTCACAATAAAAACTGTAAAATAAGACATAAAGCTATTAAGGTAACCTGCACAAATCGAGTAGACTACCTTTTTTTTTTCCTCAATGAAATCAACACAAGGGTGACAAAGAGGAATTCCCTGAATTATGTCCTCAGATACATGTTTGATATCTTCAGTTGTTGAATGAAATCACTTTCAATGATTTGATTGGGATTTGGCATTAAAATATGTCATGGTTTTTATGATTTTTGGTACTGGTATTCCACATCATAACATCATGTAGTGCATTTAGAGTTAAANATACTAAACACCAGCATTTAAGAGGTATTTATGAATCACTGAGAGGATTTGAAAGGTCAGGGGAAGACAATAGTTAGATGACGTAAACAAGAAAATATAAAAAATTACACATTTCAACTGCTCATGTGTGTGTTTAAGAATAATTTTGTATCATCTACAGAACTGTCATTTATTAGCTGTGCAAGGTTCCTTATAAAATTATTTCTTTTTTATAAAAAATTAGTTTTGGCTTAAGAAAAGCAAGGAAGATAATAAAAAATCACATGATAAAAAAAAAAGAAAATGCAAGTACTGAAACTTTCTAATTCAATATATATATAAAACAAAAGATTCAAGACTGAAATTTAGTAAATAAATTGACTATAAGAATAAGCGTCAAGTTTGGAATTAAAATGATCTGAAAGCTCTGAACACATTAAATGTGACCTTTAAGCTTCAATTTCTTGTGTGGGAGTGTAAGGTTAATGAAATAGCTGAAAGATCATATTTGTAAGAAATCTGCCTGCTGGCGGAAGTAATGTTAGTTTAGCCAATGCTGTTAACATTCTCCACAAAGAATCAGTGGACTCTAAGGTCTGACATGTTATTTATTTGATAAAGTGTTTTATTCTCGAGCCTCATTTTTTGCATTTCCTTTGTTTTCTTCATGCTTTCCATGATTCCAAGTATAAAAATAAAAAACTGACCTTTTTGCTAGGCCAAAACCACTCATCTAAAACCTAGAGAGCATTTAGACTGAGAGAACTTGATGCTTAACAGTCTGCATTGTGGGTTTTTTTTTCCATTCATACATGACCTGCAAGACAGGTATTATACAAGTCATTAAATTTGTTTATATAAAAAAATTAGTTTGCCCTTCCTTTCCTCACTCAGTGTGTCATTTACACAACCCTTGCACTGTAGTCTTCAGATAAATTGCTTCCTGGCTGCCAACTTCTTTGTTGCTTGTTTCTAAGCACAGTAAGTTATTTCCTAGTGGATCTACATGGTTAAAGAACACCCCCAAAATATGAAGACAAGAGGGATGAAAAGCTAAACTGATCCAAAGAAATATATACACTCTGTTGTGAAGATTGTTATGGAAATTACTGATTCAAATTAGAGATCCTGGACATGTACAAGAAACGTTCAGATGTTGTACTAAGGGATATGTTTTAGTGTGAAAATAATGGCGGTAGGTGGACAGTTGGGCTGGATGATCTTGGAGTTCTTTTCCAGTCTTAGAGTTTCTATGATTTCACAACATATCATCAGTAGCATTCACTCACAGCTTCAGACAGGAGAACAAGTTGGCATGGGATTTGAAGACGGTCTGCTCAGGTCTTTTCCTTACAGCAAACACATGCAAAAAGCTAAAAGGGTGGAAGACATGTCACTATGGGCTCAATCCACCCCTGCTGAACAGGTCCTTTACTGGACAGTGACTCATTGGACACTGTCCCACACAAGCCCTGGAAAGGTGCTCCTGTTGCAGCTTAGGCTTCTGAGAACATTTTTATTGTATCTCTTCTCTCACCAGAACTCTTGTGTGTTCTTTCCCATGTTTCCTGATTGATTTTTTTTGTTCCATGCTGCATCTTACTTACTGCCTTCCTATCTCAGTCAGCTTCTAGAAAAACAAAGATAGCTGGTAATGGACAGTGAGAAAGACAGACTATATACAGCTTACCTTCCTATTCTTTAGCAGATAAACTGTTGAAGTACAGGCTGAATAAGCAGACAGTAAGGTAGATCTGGCTGAACCCAGAGCAGTTGCTTGTACAAAATTTCGTTGGAATCCACTGACAAGCAGAATAATGCAGGGACTTTCTTTGTCTGTCTTCCATCTTATTGTTTTATACATTTCAATGTGCCATTCACCCCTTAGTGCTTACATTATACATATACATTAAAAGAACATTAAAAATGTGCCAAAGACTAAAGATTGTCAGCACTAACATTGCTTGTACAGTGTTATTTTGGTCTCTTGTGAATATGATGCAGCTGTTAACATTTTCCATGGAACCTCTGCCCCACTAAACTTATAAGATGGACAGAGTTTACTGAATAAGCAGCTATACAATATCTCATTTGTCCTCATTTATGGCACACAGTTAAAATGTTTTTTTTTAATGCAAAAATACTCCTTCTCTCATGGGCATTTCTAGAATAGAAACTGTCTTTATTCATCTTTACTGTGATTCTCTTGCACAGTGTGCACAGACAGTGTTTGTAAGACAGAAGAAAATATATTATTGGGATTTTTCCATAGAATAATGAAGATCTGAGAAATCAAGTCTCCTAAAGAATAGGTTCAGTTATTTCTTAGATAACAAAAGGAATTTCCATTGCAAGGGTCCTTAAAGTGTCATCTTCAGGTGGATCAGGTCAGAAACACCGAATGGCTCTTCTGATAAATTCTTATATCCTACACAATGGCTCAAACACATGTATGACCGTTACTATTGAATATCTTGAATAACATACAGAATATCTCCATCTCATGTGACCACTGGTGCAGCCACAGAAACTTTTTCTACTGACCGTCTTCAAGTAACTTATTCATATTTGAGTTTAAATTCGGACAGTTATGTATTACAAACTTCCTGAGTGGTTCACCTGAGAGGAAGTAGGCCTGAAACTACTTTTGTCCATCAGTGTTACATATTTTAAATTTTCTCTACCTCTTCATTGGATTTTGGTCTTTTATCTCCCAATTACATTTCTTACTTTGATCCCTCACCTTTAGTCTGCTTGCCTTTGAATTACCTGCACCTTCTCAAATTCCCTACATGGATCACCATTTACAAGCTCCTTTATGCATCTTCTATTTCAGACATTTCCAGTCTTATTTTTTTGCTTTTTTTTTCTTTTACTTTTTTTTTAGTCAAAACCAGATTAAATAGTTCAGCAGCAGGAGAAGCACAGCATGTTGGTGGAGAAGAAGCCTGTGCCCTCCCAGGAGACACAAGTAGCAGCTACAGGAAGGCCGGGTCAGCCCACAAATCTGTGGCAAAAGCGTACCCAGATGGAAGCTGCAGCATCAGTATACACCAGAACCACCGCCAAGAATATTAAAGAGAAGATTATTCAAAGGCTTTTACATTTTCCAAATTTGGGCAGTTTCTCTCAGAGATGGTAAGAGGCTCACCCTTGACCTACACTTAACCACCTTTTCAGCTAAATCTCAGGTCGTGTTATTAAAAAGCTAAGCAAGTTTCTTACCTTAGGAAAAAAAACTTCCCCTTTTCCCCTTCCTTTCATTCTCAAAATCTTGAAAAAAAAAGAGCTAAAGTTAAAATTGTATAAATAAAAGTTAACATTCTGGCCCCAGAGCTGGGAAGGAAAGTTCAAACATCACATTTAGTTGTACCAAATTTATTAGAAAATGAAAACAGAGATTGGCAGTAGGAAATGCCTTACAGTGTGTACTATCAGCAGTCTTATTGATGCTTCCTGAAAGAAAATAGAGTAAGTTGATTTAAGTTTCTGCTTGATTATATTATTATTAATTATAATTATTTATTTATTTAGTATAATTTTAACACATTTCTTTATGTTCAAAACTCATAGATGCAGCAGGGCAAAATTCACTTTGTGCAGCTATCCAGATGCTTCTGTCCAGTGTTATACAGGGAAGCTGGACAGAAGCAGATGCAGTAATGTACCACTGACTACTGTATACTATAGAAACACAAAAACAATTGACAAGAAAACTGCATAGAGGACTCAAAGAAGGTAAGTAAAATACTATGTACCCTTTTTCTCCACGCTATGCTGTGGTCTTAAGGCTGAATCACTCCCCATCCCAGGTAAACTGTTGCTTCATAATAGAATAATTGCCTACTAAATGCAGGTTCTGTTTCTAGAACAGTAGGAACTTCAATTCTGCAATGAGTTTTTAACAGATTTTATCAGGGTCAAATTCAAGTGACCACTTGGTTATCCATTCCTCTCTTTCTTCATTTTTTCTCCAGTAGTGGTTGATGATTTCCACCTTTAAAAATATGCTACTACCACCAGCACTGAGCTAGATTTCCTAAGTTGATTGTTCAGACATACTCTCCTTATCTTATTTCCCAGATTTCTCTAACACTCCCACATTATTTTTTTTCTTTCTTCAGCCATCCCCAGATGCCCAAAAATTGTTGCTGTCTCATAAAATCTTTGAAAGTTCTTTGCAATCATTTCTACTGCAGTCTCAATGATGCCCACTCTCTCTCCCTCACATGATGCCTTCAATCAGTGAGCAAATTCTCCAGCTGTGCTGTTTAGCATGATGCAAAACAAGCTGAGTGGTAACAGCAGCAACAGGGCTAATTAAAAAAAGAAACAAGAAAAGACTTTAAAAAATCTTGATCACAGAGTTTTTCTTTAACATTTATCTTTTTTTTTTCATTTTAAATAGAAAATCAAAAATTTTAAACTAAATGTTTACCTACAGACTTTAGATGAGTCCAAAATTCAACTTCCATACATAAAGCACTGGAAAAGAAAAGCAGTTACTGCATCTACTACATCCAACAGCTGGCAGATATGTGATGACATCAATAATGTATAAATATATATATTTTTTATATTTCTGTTGCCTTTTATGAAGACCGTGACTTATTCCAGGAATTATACTGAGCAATAAATCTTTATTTATTAAGCTGTTTCCATATATACTAGATCTTAAAGGACTATAGAACAAAAACACACCAAAACATTAGTGATAGATGAAACAAAACTGACTGTATTACACAAATATTACCAGCAGAACACAACCCATATAAATTATGAAAACTGCATCAGATGAAACAGAGAGAGCTTTAATTTAAATGCATGAGCAGGTATGGCTCACCTAAATTCATTAGAAACAACAGTCAATAAATCCAGTCTCCCAAACATGGAGTATGAGACTAGACAATGAGATTTGAAGTGGGCCCTAAATGAAAGAAATGGACCATCAGAAATTATGCAAAATCCTACTTAGAATCTTGAAACAGTGATGAGTTCTTTCTCAAATAATACAACATTTGAAATTTGCCTTTGAAATCTGAAATTTGAAATTTTTACTCCGTTGATGTCTGGACTCCTTATGGCTACATATTTATTTCTACAGATGCTCTGGACCATTCTAACTCAGCACTTTCAATATCTTTTCTTACAAGAAATATAAGAAGAGTAATAGAATGCAGTGAGACATAAGATATGCCTACAGAAAGCAAGGGTAGGTGTCAGGGAATGAACTGGGGCTGCAGCAGTGGGGAAATCTGATATCCTAGTGGCTGAAACCTCGATTCTTGCAATATTTTTCACCAGGAAGCATCCAAATTAAAAATCATGAACAAAAGGAAATACATTTTCCAGCTGAGAGCTCTAGTCAGAGGTTTTTGACCCTTTGCCTTCTTCATCTCTTTTTTGTTCTGCCTGCTTACAAACTTTTCCCTAGTTTGTAGGTAGCATCAAGTGCCAAACATAAGAAAACCTGAATAACGTTTAATCATCACACCCTTGTTGATTTTCGAATTGAGTTCAAATCACAGCAGGCAAACTTTTTCCCAAAACTAGATTTCCTGCTCTCATGCCAAGTCTTTCAGACAGATCTTCACTAATAGATGGAACATGCCTGAGACAGAAACTCAAGCATTGGGTGAAACTGCCTGTACTCTTTAGCTTTTAGAGTGTTTCCCTGTACCTTTTGATCAAGCAGTGATTGCTCAGATTTTATCTGCAAGGTTCAGGGCTAAAGTATTCTAGATGTGTTTTTCAATAATCAAAACAAATGATTTTTTTATTTTTATTTTTTATATTTTTACAAAAAATAAAGGTTAGCCAAAGAAATGCATGCTGTGATAAACCATCCAGCCTCTCCTCTGGGCATTTTACTAAGACATAGCATTGTCATAGATGATTTAATAAAATTTGGCCTTGGCTTCCTTCCTCTGTGAATTCCATTTCCATAGATATACTGAATTTCACAGAAATGTCTCAGTCCACACTGGGTCAGGATTTAACATACACCTGTCTTTCTGAGTCTTCCTGCTGGAAATTGCTATCCATTTAATTCCTACCGTTTACCATGCAGGACATTTGGAGACTTATGCCTTCATTTTGAACCTTTCCCCTTAAGGAAGTGGGTGCTGAGATGTTTGAAATGCCAACACCCCTTTTTTGATTCTCAACCAATATACACTGTTAACTAAGCCTGAGTACTTGGAGCTTTGCCCCATTTCTCATCTGCTGTCATTCTTCCTCTTCTAGGGTAATTCCTTCCACTTCTCATTTCACATACTAGTAGAAGCAGAATATCATCAGGCATACATCACCAAGAATACGTTTTTTTTCTCTTCACTTTGGTTGGTTGCTGTTAAAAAATTCTCTAAGGCTAATTTGCCAAATGTCCTTATACATCACCTATCATACTCTGGAAATTAACTGTAAGAGTGTAATTAATAAATTCAGACATCCTCTCCCCCCTAACAGATTGAGCAACTGCTTGTTTGGCTTGGGGTAATATATACAAGGCACCCCGAGAAATACTTACATAACAGTAAACGAAGGACATATTCCAAAATCATCTGTTTAAGAATACAAAATGTGAAGCTGCCTTGTCCTACTTACTGAGGTGTGTATTTCTACATGTGGGGGCTGAGAAATGATGGGAGCAGGAGGCCACATATGGCAAACTTACCCTATCCTGAGGTGACTACCCACTAAGAACAGTCTGAGTTGCCACCCTGGAAACAGTCTCCCTAGTTAAGACTGAGCTTCCTGCTGCACTTTCAGAGGTATGAATTGGTACTTGGTTGTATTAAATCATACCTTCTTTTCTTTCACAGTCTTCTTGCTCCGCACATCACCTTGCAACAGAGACCTGACATTTCTACCTCTTCACTGTCCTCTTCATATTTTCTTCAATGCTAATTTTGTCTATCAGAACTTAAGGTTTCCTTCCAAATCCCACAGTACTCCATCTACATCACTGACGATTCCCTGTTTGCAACTATAGTTGCAAAAACTGCAGTCTACCCATTTTTTAACCTATTAAATCTGTTCCCGTAACAGCAATACATGGAACTTTTCAATGATCTCAAAATACTTCATAGAGAAAGTCATGTAACACTTATGTTATGGATCATTTTAAGACACAAGTCTAAGGTCACCTAGAAGGCCATCAGCAAAACTGGTGAAAAAATTATAGATCTCCTGAATTCTGTACCTTCTAGGAGTTCCTTAGGAAGGAAAGAAATTAAGAAATGCTGAAAGGTCTTTAATCTCTACCTGAAAAATCACTCAGAGATGTGTAAATAAAAGCCGTAGTTTAATAATGCCAGGGAAAGATAAAGGTTCTAATTGTAAATGATGCTTCTTTCAGAATCATGGAACTCTAACTAAGGCCTAATGCTATGCAGCCAATGAAAACATTTCAGGTTTATGAGCTAGAGCAAAAACTACTTGCTGTTCAGAACAACATTTATTTTTCAGCTAAAATACTTTTCATCTGCATAGGTAAAAATCTATGTGGGAACTTTGCCTCTTCATTTTTGATGATACATAAAGGACATTAGAGATACTTTATGTCTTCGCTTAGATGCAGTCCGGAATGGCAATAGGTCCCTTAAGCATATAATATTAGTGCAAATTGTGTAGTCCTTTCTGGAGATGCATTCTGTAGACTATAGCCTGATAACTGAATACTTATATTAGCTCAAATACAGTTCCTGTCAAAGGGCTTAGGATACAAATGCTTACTTTCTTCCTCATACTAATTATCTCCCCCAGCTATGAATGTGTTGTTTTCCCCAGCATGCTGTAAATCATCTGAATCTATGTTCCTGAGTTGAGAAAATGGGGTGGGACTGTGGGAGTGAAGAAGCACACGGGTAAGAAAAGAGGTTTCTAGGTCATCTGTTGTTAAAAGAGAAGACAGATAAATCGAGGTTTTGCAGGATAATTTTAAGCCCCATCTCTAAACTGGGATTGATGTTCCGTATCATTAAGAAAAGGTAGTTTCTGTTGCATGCAGTTAAGTTCTGTAATTTATTTTGGTCATTACACTTTTGTAGAATTTCGAGGAGACTCACAGTCAGCAGATCACAGAAACAACATCAGCCCCTGCTGTCCTCAAAACAGTGAAGTCATTGCTCCATTTTGTCACACTGTTAAAGAATGCCTGAAATATGACCGGGACCTGGACTTGAGGAGTTCTTTAAAGAATGAAAAAATATAGATTTCATAATTCTTGTGGTGATGGATATTACTGAACCCTCTTATTACTCAAGTAAGAGTGTGTGTTCATTTTCTCCACTGAAGCGTGAGAAATCTAGAAACATAAAAATGCATGAATGCTAAGATATTCTAATCCATTCCTGATTTTCTTTTCAGATAAAAGGTGCATTTGACCTACATTTTGTTCTTTGATGGACTTTTTTTCATCATTTCAGATTGATTTCACCACTCCCTTTCTCTATTTGTGATTACAGGAGTCATACAGTTACCACTCCAGACACACAGAACTTCAAAATAGCTCAGAGATGCTCTCGGTGCTACCAGTACATTAGTATAGTCCTTTCTATTGCTCAGACATTTCCTCCAGTGGAGTGGCCATAATAGCACAGATTAGAAACAGCAGCTACAGATATTTCAACAAAAATGTTCATCTGTGTTAAAGGTAACAGTTGTCAGCCTCTGAAGACTTCAAATCCACTTTCAGATACCAGGATGTCAAAGGGGCTTGTTAGAAAGGGAGGTGGGCTCCGTACCAACTAACTATCAGGATACATTAGTGTACAGGTTGCTTTCCACAGTGAAGGGAGGAAGTATTTCTGCACCAATTTCATTATCCTGCAAATCAAGTGGTAACATTTGCATCAGAAAACCTACCAAAGATTAACATTTCTAAAATGGGCACCTTCTGAATGATACTGAATAATCACAGGGGAGCTGAACTAGATGGCCTTCAGAGGTCCCTTCAAGTTCTAAGGATTCTATGATTCTATGATACTCGGATTAGTTGCATGCAAGTATATGGGCATAACTAAATAAGGTATGCACATATGCATATGTATCAGTATGGACAAAATGAATAACAGAGTTAAAAACTGCCAAGCAAATTCTATTCATTAAGCCAGAAGTGACCAAATGCATGGAACATGTTTGAGTGCCAAGTAAGATTAATTACAGTACTCAGCTGGTCTCCAACAAATGAATGATCTTAACTGTTTGTTTTTCAGCCGCCAGATGGAGTGAAGAATAGTCTGTGTGTGCATCTAGGGATGAAAAAGATCTCTAAAAAATCAGATTAATGTTTGATTATTTCTGACAAGAACATTTTGTACCTCCCAAACCATGTACATTTGCAAAGCCAACTTTCATCTAAAGCACTCTAAGTGGTTCAGAAACCATTGTTTATTTGCACAGCGCTCTCCTAAACTACAACTGCGTTCTACCCATTTTCCAAAAGGACACGCTGCAGCACAGATTTTAACTGGTTGAATTCCAGGTCACACTACCTTGAATTTGACTGGTGGTATCTAAGAGTCTATGAGCTTTTGTTTAATGCCACAGTTAGCCTTGATGATCTCCACTGACGTAAGAAAGTGAAGCATGGTGTGAGTAAAGCAATCAGAGCTAGGCATGGAGTTCAAGTAGGATGATGGCACACGTGACCAGCATTAATATCAGCTCTGACCCCTGTGCACTCTCCAAATTGTTTTCAGTTCAGGGAGAGCTCACGGTCCTAAGTGTTCTGGTTTAATAGGAAAAGGGGCAAGGACTCAAACCAGTTCATAACAGGCTGCTTTGAAATTGGTGTTAAGTTCTGGAAGAAGCACAGGCCTATTTACACAGACCCAGCTGTCAGCACTGCTGAAGTGCCTTTTATGCCTGGCTGGCACCAGGAAGTCAGACCATGAGCCCCAGTCCCAGCTGGGCCCCAACAATTCCCACGCAGGCGATGACACCACGTGTGAGCTAAAGTGCAAATTAAGTTACTGTAGACAGACCCTTTTGCTGGAATAATTAGGATGATCAGAGGGGAACAACACATTAGAAGTTGCAACTGCTGCTCCAGCCACATTCAGCTGAGAGCTTGACACTTCCATAAAAACAGTTTGCATAGTGACATTTGAAGAGTAATAAGCAATTTTTGGATCAAGCTGTGTACATGTGTGTGTATGTGTGTGTATACATTTTTAATTTGCATTTAGATAATTCTACTTGTTATTTAGTGATGTTTCCAGTCCCTTTCCCCTCCCTCCAAGTACCAGCAGGAGCTTATGTAAGAGAAGTAAAAAATCTGGTTTTCACTGCTGGAGACGAGATATATACAACTTTCTTCTACTTATGTCCTTAATATTAGATAAGGACATCTGCAGAAAGTGTTTTACTGTGGTTGAGGTCTTCAGTTCTATAACTGCAACCAGACTGATTGAGAGAATAAATGAATAGCCACTCTAAAATAGGTAGGGTCAGAGATTATCTGTCCTAAATTTGCGTATGTATTTGTTTGTTTATTGCAAAATTATAAAACCTGTGAAATTGAGGTTCCATGAGAAGATGTGGGGTCTAAGACTACAGTGTTTCGAATATAGATTAAGGGTAATGGTTAGACTTCAGACTCAACATGAAGTAACAGGAAATCTAAAAGACCTACCAAAATGGACATATGATATCCAACATTAATATCCAGCTGAATGATTTCACATCTCCCAGGAAAATGTGAGCTTCTTCTGCATTGGGCATGGATGGGTGTATATAAAATATAGGCTACTTGAAACTCAAAGCAACTCAAAATGAATGTTTCTAAGGATTATTCTTTTATCTTCACTTCTGAATTCAATTAATGCTTACAATGGCAACCTTCAGCAGCTTTTCGAGATGATAGTCTTTTACAACCACAAACTCTGAGCATCTTAATATCTGAAGTTTTCCTTTTGTTTCTCCTACCCAGACCGTGTCTGTTAAGGCCACAAAATGGTTTACTCTAGGCAGTAATTTGTTTCCTTCTGCCATCTGGTGGATATTATTTGTAAATGCACAGTCATATCTGCTCAGAGGAATTCATCCACACAGTTGCAACACCTGGATTTTTTTATTTTTATTTTTTGAAAGGCCATAATGCATCCAGATGAACTTCAGCTTTTATAACTTGCTCCATTTTTATTTCCTGTGACAATGGAGGAGGTCAGAAGTGAACTGTTCCACCTTAAAAGTATTTGTAAAGCAGGAGAAAAATTATTTTGTAATTCCAGACCATTTCATATTCTGAGAGCTGTTACACGTGCTTCAGATGCTTTTTCTCATAATATTACTCCAGGGAAACAACCTTATTATATATCAAAAATAGCTGACAATTTTAGAAAAACTTTACAAAAGGCATTGGTGTTATAGTGGTGCTCACTAAGTTAAAGGAAAACTCACTTGTTTTTCATAGTTCTTTGAGTAACTTCCATGCAGGAAAAAGTCAGACAGCTTCTAAAGTGATATAAGGAAGTGAACACTTTTTATGCATTACTTTTAAACTATTTTATCTAAATATTTCATTTTAAATCACTAATACAGAAGCAGTTACTCTTCTAGATAGTGCTATTTTTTCTCATTTTTTACCATTAATCATTAATCATTATTTGTGAGTAATGTGTTCCACTTTAAGTAATCACATATTTGTTCATTTCTAGGGCTCCCCACAAAACTACTATTCCACTGATTCTGTTGTTGAAGTTGTTAATTATGATTGTAAACTTTATTTTCTAATAACAGAAGAGAAATGGTCCAAGTTACTTACTTACACTACAGGAAATAGCCCTCACTATTTTATTTTTTCCTGGGGCATTTTCTTGTTGTTGGTCACTTGGATGACAGTTCCAAGTGATACTGATATGTAAGTTCAAAATCTTGTTATAGGGAAAATTTGCCAAAAAAGTCAGTTTACATTCTGACTTTAAAATGAAATTAAATTGATCCTCCCCATCCACTCTGCCCTAGTGAGGCCTCACCTGGAGTATTGTGTCTAGTTCTGGATTCCGCAGTACAAAAAATACAGGGGAGTGTCCAGCGGAGGGCCACAAAGATCATAAAGGGCATGGAACACCTGTCTTATGAGGAAAGGCTGAGAGATCTGGGTCTGTTCAGCATTGAGAAAAGAAGATTCAGGGGGAATCTGATCCATGCCTGTAAATATCCCAGGTGTAGGAGGCAAGGGGATGAGGCCAGACTCTTCTCAGCAGCGAGTGGTGACAGGACAAGGGGAAATGGCCAAAAAGTGAAGCATAGGAAGTTCCGCACAGAAGTACTTAAGAACTCCTTTACAGTAATGGTGACGGAGCACTGGCACAGGCTGCACAGAGAGGTGGTGGAGTCTTCTTCTCTGGAGATGTTCAAGACCCGCCTGGACACCTACCTGTACAACCTGGGCTAGGGAGTTGATTTGGCAGGGGGGGGTTGGACTCGATGATGTCTAGAGTTTCCTTCCATTCCCTACAATTCTGTGATACTGTGATCCTGTAACAGAGAGATGACAAACCCTGAAATACATTTTTCATTGAATTTCTTTATTTTCTAATATATTTTTTTTTATTTTCAACTAACGCTAAATGAAAACATACTTATTCAGTAGACCACTGTGAATCAAATCCCAGGTGCTTCCCACCCATCATGGCTCTATTCTGAGAAAAAGTTATGTTTAGTTAGGATTTAACTTTGGCTTTCAAAGCTTAGATAAGTGTTATGCTGAACGTCTCTCATGTCTGTGTATTCGTGTCTGCTTAACAATTAACCAAGAATTACTTTACCAACTGTGTCTAATTTAACTTTTGTGCTTAATTTCCAGGATTAAATTAAAAGCAGATGGTCCCTGAGTACTAAAATGATCATAAATTAGTCTTATATATTGAAATTAACATGGAAAAATATTAAAATGAAACTGAAGTGCATTTTTTGCTGTGCCTTGATTTTTAGAAGAGTTAAAATGATGGTGCGTGTAATTGAGCAATCTTGCTGTACAGATCTAGAGTCCTAAAACTCCATCTGTCTGGAGAGTCACTTCCTACAGTGTGGGGTACTTTTCCACAGAATTATACAGAAGGATTTTCACTTCATAACAGTGTTCTTCACTAAGTAAGTAAGGTAAGAATAGGGACTTAGGGGTCTCCTTTAAGCTCACAAAGCAATTTAGGGTCATAGGCCCTGTGAATTCCATGGACCAAAGGTACTCTTTTGTTTCCGAGCTACATATGCTAACACATTCTTATCTCCCTTAGCTCCACGTACAGTCAGTAAAGCACTACTTACCTCAGCTTGTGAGGGCAATCAGACCCTGATGTTTAAATTTAAGGAAAGGCTGTTTTAATTCACATCCTTTATCCTAGGAAGTCTCCTTGTGGGGAAAGGTTCCCCCTAGGACATTCTTCCTAAGATTTTGGCCTTACGTAGACAGTTCTCCTTTCTCTACATGAATCTCTTATGGACAGGTTTGGGACTTACACTGACAAGAGTAAGAGTTGCTTTTAGGAACTATGTTAAATATGGAAGCATTGCCACAGCACAGACAAAACTCCTCCTGCTATTTTAAACACCATGCCAAAGGCATAATCAATCCTAAGTGAGGCACATTAATTAGTATTTCATGCAGTGAGTAGATAAGAGGGCTTGACGGATTGGGTCATCAGTATGAATCTTCCATGATTACTCTGCAACAGGTAGGCAGCCTGGTGATGTTTCTTTTCTGCTTATTAATGTGAAGGAATGCCAAATTCCTTCAAGTGTTTCTACAACTTCTATTTATCTGCAACTTTTATTTATCTCCTTCATCTACTCTATCCTTCTCTTCCCCTGATACAGCACTATAGTTAAACCCAACAGGCAGCTGAACGTTGTATAGTGGGATGGGGAGGAAATTGAAAAATGCAATAACTTCTGGGTTGAGATAAGGACAAGATAACAAGAAAGGAAGAAAAGATGGATAGAAAAAAATTAATTTAATTTAAAAAAAAAACAGCAACAAGTATATGCAAAGCAAGTAATGCAGAGCACAAGTGCTCACCCCCTACCAACCAATGCCCTGCTAGTTTCAAAGTAATGGTGAACTCCCAGCCAACTTCTCTGGTTTTATAGTTGTCATGGTTTTAT
>VXAB01006258.1:5003-33413 GCA_013399175.1 Odontophorus gujanensis
TTTTCCCCCCCCCCCCCCCCCAAGTGTTTATCATTAATTTTTTTTGTTTGTTTTGTTTTGTTTTTGTTTTAGCAAGGGATTTAAATTAATGTTCTCACTTTGGCTGGAATTGGATATGCATCACTTGCACAAAGCACCTTGTATCTGTAGTTACATAGTTTTCAAGCCTGCTTGTTAAAAATCAATTTCCATTTATCGTCGTGTTTTGAAAGGCACGTTTCATGAATTTGTATGTATCTTACTAGACAGAAACGAGTTAATGCCCCATGAGTCAAAATCCAAAGGTTCTCCTATGTGGTGTGAAAGACAATACTGCATTTGTTTACTATTTGTGAAAAGCTTGGAGCAGATTCCCAGGAGTTGTAGTCACTGTTTAGTTTTCACAGCGTGCTTCAGTGTCTATTTTGGGTCTATTTATTCTGTTTCCTTGCTGCAGAAAGTCATGTAAAACATGATAAATTGATCTTACGAAGCCTAATTAAATCAGTGACTGTGTTCTGCTGGCTTTTTTTTATGCAGAAACCACAAGTATGTTGTAAAAGTTGCCACTCCCCTGGTATGTGGATAAAGTCAAAAGCATGCCGTAATTCTCTGATGTTTGGGCTATATTCGTGCAGCCCATTCTGTGGTTAAGCCACCAGTGACATGTCTGAATAAGTAGCTTTGACAGGTAGGCTAACCACTCCTCAGTTTCTTGGTGTTAAAACCTGTCTCCATTTTCCATCCCTTATCCATGCTCTGCCATTTTTAGCACAGTTTCTGTATGTCAGCAAGAACAGATCTTCCTCTTTTTAGCGTGTTTCCGTATTTCTAACAGCTGTTACACTGTTTGTCTGCTGCCATTTACTTTTTGTGTGTTATGGGAAGATCGGGGTCTGCAGCAGTCACGGCTTAACTGAGATACAGGAGAGTTGTATTTGGCATGCAGAGATCTGTGTGCTTAAATGAAGATAATACATAAAATCTGGAGCTGTGGCCCGAGGTGCTGAACTGCAGCTTGTAATTGAATGCCTGGTGATACTCAGGAGTGAACGTCCCTCTTATATGGGCATATTGCTTCTCATTTGGTTGCTTAAAGCAGATGAATGCGTTGGCTGGCGTTGTCTGTTTTGTCTTGGCGTCTTGTGGCAGGACTGAGGGTAAGCCATGCTTCATCAGGCGGCCTTGTGATTTGTGCCCACTGATGTAAATCATTTAAGTACATGCTTTGATTAATGATGTGACAGAGATATTCTTTTCATGTACTGTCCTGGCTGCCCTTGGATGTAGCTTATTCACTGTGAAATAAAAGGGCAAACAGGTCACCGGCTTCAATTAAAGAACAAAGTCTATTGTTGTTTGACAGCAAACTGTTTTGAAAGCTGCGCTGGGGATCTGACTGCTGTGGAGCAGTAATGCCAGGCGCCTGCAGTGGTGCGGCTGGGGCATGCTGGGCCCAGTGTGCTGGGTGCTGGGCACCCAGAGGCAGCACTGGGAGCCCACAGCCTGGCGGGGAGCTGCTGGGAAAGCACCTCTCTTCAGCATTGGTAATTTTACAATTTTAATAACTTCATAAATACCCAGTAAAAGGGAAGGGATTGATTATCCAGATGTCACGAGGCTAACCGTGTTCTCTGTGTTAAAGGAGTTTGCTGCAAGACTGTTTTAATTATAGCTATATAAAGACTTGTTTTTCCAAAGTAGCGTTTTATAGTCCAATAAATGAAATGTATGTTAAAAGTGCTAAGCAAAATCTCCTGTAACCACAGAGGTGTTCAATAACCAGATTCAAGTAACATGGAAAGTACCATCTGTTCCTCGTTTCCAGTGTAAAAACAGGAATCGAATGTCTGACATTTGCTTGTATTTTTGAGACTCTTTTCTGTATTATTATTGTTATTATTTTAAAAAGTTCACCTGGCGCTTTATAGAAGCTTTGTGAGATGCAGTAATACAGGAGAGGCTGTGAAAACACATGTTCGTACAGACAGTTAACCGGTTCCGCTTTCATGTAAAGAGATTTCCAGAAGCTCAGTCATTGAAGAATTCATAATAGAGAATCACCTCTTGCAGACCAACACAATAAGGGTCAGATCTTCAAAGGCCTCACTGTTTAGCTAGATCCTGATTGATTCTGTTTTTCCCTAAGAAGTAAAAGGAAGGAGGAGGGGCAAAAAAAAATAAAAAGTGAAAAAGATGGCTCTCAAAAGACAACTTTAGCAAGCTCCTATCAGCTACCTAATTATGTGTGATAAAACCTTTGACGAAAGTTTTCCATGCACTGACTTGGGAGAGGTGTTCCAGTACTGTCGACTGTGAGAAAACTATTCTTTTTTATAGATAGTTGGAGTCCTGTTTAGTGATGCGATTCCTGGCTGCAGCCTGAGCACTGGATAAAGCTCCATCCGGCCTTTGTTCGGGCCCTTTGTCTGAAACTAATAACCAGCCTTGTGCCACCCTAAAGGGCATTATCTGTGCCTACTCTGACAGGAGGCAGGCAGGTCGGTGGTGGGCTGAAGGTAACCCTATGTGGTGCTCACTGGACCCCTGGCTTCACTCCACAGAATGCTGTGCCTTCCCATGAGGGCCTGGTTGTTGGGATGGTGGCTGGTTGGTGATAGCTTGAGTCAGAAGTCTGAAAGGCACAGGTCTTCTTCCATGCTGAAACTCATGTGTTGGGTGTGTAAGAAGCAGCGGTGGTGTTTTTAAGAAGTTCTGTCGCCAGGCTTGCTGTCGCTGATGTCTGTGGGAGAGCCTGGTCTGCTCTCTGTTAACTGGACACATACTGTGCATGTCAAACACCATGTCCTTGGTTTGCTGTGCCATCCCTGTAGTCTGCGTTTGCATGGGCAGCCTAAGTGTGGTTACATCAGTGACAGCAGGACTTCTCACATGGTTGCTTTGTAAAGCAGCTGTATTAAAAATAATAGTTCTTAAAAAAAAAAAAAAAAAAAGGAAAGCAGCAAAAATTAGGGAGGACAGTGTTGAGAATAGGTGTCAGCATGGAATATAGTGGTACCCCTTGCGTTCTGAAAGCTTGCCATCCACAGGGCTGTTTATGCACCTCCCTTATGGACTACTGAAGATCCCCAGAAGATCCATTATTATGCTCAGCAGTGGCATGCCCAGTTCTGGGCTGGACCCAGAATGCTGCCTGTACTTTCTGAACTTACCATGCTGTTGCTGAGTCACAAGACCTAAGGACACCTGGGCATGTCCTGAGGACTCCGTTGGTTACCCAGGCTGCTCCAAGGCTTTGTTTCAGCTGAGAGGTGGATCTTCCTACTAGGTAGGTTAGCAACCATGGGGTGGATGTGGAAGCAATGGATGGAGATGCTCCCCTGAAGTGATGCCAGGCGCAATGTTAGCAACCTTTTCTCCCATCCAGACTACTAGGATTTCAAGTGTCCCAAAACCACGCATGAAGTTAATGGCCGTGAATCAGGGTCTGTGCAGCAGTAGGTCAGAATGACCTTCCTGAGCAGAAGGTGGAAAGAAATGGAGTAGGAGATACTGACCAGATAGGCACTGAGCAGCTCCCTTCAAAGTGCCCAGTATGTCTCTAGACTGCGTGCGTGCCTGCTTACACCAGAGCCCACAGCTTGGTTATAATGGTCTTTGAAGTGATCTTTTTACATACATGCTGTGTTTCTGCGAGCCGTAGGTGGTGATTCCAGTGTGCACAGTATCTGAGCACATTTTATAAGCTTTGTCAGGAGGGTGTTTCTGGAAACACCAATGTTTCTGCTATCAGAACTATTACCTTCGCCTGCATTTTTGATGAATTCCCTGTTTTGGGTTTCCATCACCCACCCTTGGAGACAGATTGTCTCACTTAGCTTGATGTGTAGTTAGTGGATGTTCTGTGTTTCTCAGAGTGCTCTGTTTTTGAATCGCCTGACAGCTATGTGTGGCAGATTTATCCTATAGTACATGAGGAGCACTGCAGAGTAAACTATGTCTTCGTCTGTCTTGCTCTGAACTTTGTACTTCAACAACCAGGTTATTCTTTTCTTGATGTGGTTGACACTATGGCAATTTCACATTGTTCTTACATACTGTTCTAGTGTACATTATATATTTCACTGCATTTCCTGAAAGGGAGGAAATGTTATCTGACTTCTCAGTTGTGCTTTATTGCCTGCAATAGAAATATGTCCTCTCGAGGGTCTTTGGGTGGTGGTCATATCTGTGGATGTAGTGCTTTCGGTTGCAGGGATGGCCACGGTTTTACGAAACACCCATATTACACTAGTTAAACTTACATTTTTATTCTTGAAGGACAATCACAGGGGAAAATACCCATCTTTTTAAAAAAATTCTGGTTTGCATGTGACGTTCCCTGTTGGGTGAAAGAAAGTGTAAGGGTGGTCGGGGAAAATTTCTGAATATGATGTAATTGCAAAATATAAATAACTCTTTAACATTTACAAGAGCTTATTTACATTTCTTTTTTCTCCTCAATCTGGCAAACTTTTTGCCTTGTTATACTGGAATTTTTTTGCTCCAGCACTTCTGTGCTGCAGCATTTAACTGAGGAGTGTAATGGTACAAGCTTTCATTTTTTAATTTGTTTGAAAATATGCTTGAAATAGGATAACTCAAGTAAAGATAATAACTAGCTTTTGTAGGAGGATTTCATGAGTTTTATTAATGTGAGATTTTAAACTACAAAATTTTTTTGATCATGTTCATACATTAGAACCACAGCTTACTGTAGGCTATGAGTAGCTATTTGCCCAAAATGTGAAGTCTAAACTACAACTTTGAGTTGTGTTGTAGCCAGGGTTTCAACAAGCAGTCTACATTGCATTTTGTCATAATTCTGACAAAATGTTTTTGGCAATTGGAGATTGGAAAAACATCTGGATGAAGGGCTGTGAAGCTATTCAGAGTGACTTGACTGACAGGCAAGCTGTTCATAATGTTTTTCATCTCTTTGAGAAAGCTTAAAAAAATTCAAGGAAATAGAAATAGTTTCTTCTCATGACCCTGTGCACATGTACAAAAACACATTCTATGTGCTTACAAACAGGACTCTCTGGATAATGAAATCTGAATGAATGGGGTAAGCTGCACAGAATGAGATAGGATTGAGGACTGCATAATATGTTGTTCTTTTGCTTGAAGTGTTTGATTAAGCATTACCAGTAAAAAAAAAAAAAAGTCGCTTTTTGCCGAGGAAGTCTTGATATGTCAGCTTTTCTGGTAGGCTAGCACATATTGCTAGATCTTGGCTTCTCCAGCACCTCCCCATAATGTCCAGTGAGGCTTTTCAGAACAAAGTCATTGAGAATTTAAATTGGAAAATTTTGTTTGTTTTCTTTTTCCTATTGAATTTTGAAGTAAAGAAGTGTTGAATTGTGTCCTTTATGATAAACCTTCCTCAACCATTATGACTTAATAGTCTTTACGAATAATAAGTGTTGAAAACCTGGTTCCTCCATCTTCTTTTTCCAGTTTTTGATTTGTCCTAGCCTAAATCTTACTCCTGGGCACAAACCCAACTTTACAGAGGTGATTCAGTCTCCTGAGAATCTCTGCTGTCAAATAATAGCATAAGAAAAATGTGCCCATGGGGATGTTTGAAGCATATGCCAATAGTTGTGTGCAAATGTAATTTATTGCAGTCAGAAGAGGAAACTAGAATCTATTGATTGTGGTTACTTGTTGTTTTCAGAACACTGATATTCTGGTTTTTGAATTGTCTTGTCATGTTAACCAGCAAGCAGATGGCATTATGCCACAAATGCATATTTTACTTAAAGGAACTTTGGAGGTTTTGATGTGTTTTCTTTTTTTCTTTTTTTTCCCCCTCTTATTTCCCCTGTGGTTTCTTTTTATTGAAGAGTAACATGAGAAGACCTGGTAGCAATTTTATTGCTTTCCCATAACAGTTCGAAATAATAGCTTGGTCTTCGATTGCCAGTCAAGTTTCTACTAGTCAGCTTTTTTGTCATGTGACAGTGTGGTATAAATAGTATATTTGTAGATTCTCCAAAGAAACTGGCTCTGTTTTTTATGCTTCAATTAGCAATAGAAGACTAAGCTCCAGTTGGTCACACTTACCTAACTTCTCAAATTCATTCTTTGTCATTCTGATTTTGGCAACAGCTGGCACCTCACAATTGTTTTTTTTTTTTTTATTATTTTTTTTGTGTGTGTTATCTTTGAAGTTAATTTTGGACTCTATGAAGATCACCTCAGATTATGAATTCGCACACTCAAATGCCACTGCCTTCACTGATGAATTTCAGTGATACCGTGTTGAACTGTAGTGGAAATTGGTCTCTGTATTCCCATAGGTGATTGTTACACAAACGCAGATTTTATAATTTTCATTGCTTCTTTCAACCATTAAGAAGAGTCAAAAGCCAGTTGTAATCTCTGTTCTCACAGTACACAGGGCCAGACCAAATTATTTTTGGATTTCCTGTTACCTCCTTGGCCTGATTTCTGCAGATGGCTCACGTTAAAAGCAACAATAATGTTTGAATTGGAAGGGTTTGGTCCTTGGGTTTTCATTCTTCGTGGAGAACTGTTTATTTGTGTGTGGTTTGCCACACTACATGGATAGCACTATCAAATCTGTGCTTTATTATAGGCTAACAGCAGCAGAGTAATGGCAGTAGTTGAATGTCCCAGAGTTTCATGTTTTTGCAAGTTCTCTTTTGAAGGAAGGGAATGGAACTAGATCTGTATCTCTGCCACAGAAGGTAATAGAAGGAAATACAATTAGAAATAGACCTCATTTCTCAAGTCAAGTCTGTATTGCTGCTAGAAATTTCAAATGTGATTCAGTAAATATCAGGGGATTTGTTCAGTTAGCTTACACTGAAGATACAGATCTAATACTCCAGAGGTATGCTGGCTGTACTGAGCATATTTGACATGAAGTCTTACCAGTTACTTTTTGCCCAGGGTTTAATGTTAGGCAGCGTATGCTGAATTGGTTTCTGGAATTCAAAAGAAATGTTTTATTGTAATTTGAAAACAGTTTGAAGATTGTTGTTCCACACCCAGTGTTACTGAGTCTTAATTCATAGACCCTTCAACCACAAGTAAGGAGTAGTCTTATATAATCCTTTTAAAGATGGGATTATATAAATGTATGCATACACATAAATAAATATAAACATATTTGTGTGCAAATATAGGGTGAATGCATACGCATGTCTGTAAAGAAAAGCTTATTTTGTAATATTAACAGCAGCTGAGTTTTGGCTGATATTCTTTATTTACATTTCATGTCCAGATCCTTTAATAGGCTTTCCTGTGACATTGCAGCAGATGCCAAACATTGAAGGAGAAAGCTAGCCGCTATTTCCTTTATGGCACTGGTACATTTTCCTTTATAGCTTTAATTTTTATGCATTCCTCCAGCCTTTCCTAATCACCCCTTAAAAACAGTTTTTCCTTTTGTCTCTGATGCATCTGTGTGCAGGTTTCTATTGTCCACTGTAACTATATGAAAACTAGATTTTTTTTTCCTTCTTTATTATTTATTTATCTATCTATCTATCCTTCTTCTTAATGCTTTTACTCTTGCTTAGTTCAGCTGAGCAATCATTACATTATGCCTGATGAGTCCTGCTTGAGATGAATCCTGGTTACAAAATGGAGCCCACTATGACCAATTTGATTATTTCTGTAGCAACTTGAGTCATTGCATGATTTGTATTCTTTTTGCCCACCACCTACGTAATATTTTTTTCATTCTTACTCCTTCCTTCACCATCTCTCTGAAAATAAGGGCTTCATGGCTGTGGGCTGTTATTGCTGAGATATGACTGAGAACTGCATACAGTACAGTGAAGCACATTCATTTTCAGCTAGTACCCGTTTATTGCCTTGAGCGTTGTAAATCTGTCAGCTCTTCACGATGCTTTCACCTCTTTCTTCATTTGCTCCAGCTTCTAGTTTGACAACGTTCCCCTGAGGCAAAATTTTAATCTGCTTCCAATTAGTTGCAAAATGTGACTCAAATTTCCACATTATGGCTGCTGTTTTACTTGCACACACACATCTAGAAGCAAATTAATGCTCTTGAATATTTATTTTTGATCCTTAAGATTTATTCTGGGAGGAGAACTTGCCAACTATGCTCAAAGTACCTCCAAGATTTACCTTTTCACTTAAGTTGTAACATATATTTTAGACTTGAAATGCCTCTTTCTGCTTGATGTTTACAAAACTTTTTCATCTAATTGGTAATTACTGAAGATGTGTCACATATGGATAAGTTCTAAAAATGAACAGTGTTTACAAGTAATGCTAAAAATAGCTTGTGATTGCTGCGCCAAATAAGGATGAGTCTTCTATTTTTACAGAACTAGCACAACAGATTTTTTTATTTATTTAGTTTTTCAGGATGAACATATTTATTTGCCACATATATTGCAAACCACCGATTATTCACAACTCCAGCAGTTGTAGTCATTTATTGAAAGGATGGGAGAGTCAGAGATCCATTTGGTTGTTAGTGGGTCTTCACAGATACAGCTAATCATGATCAGTTTGCGTGCATCATTCAGTAGGCGTCTTCATAGATTCATAGATACATTAGGTTGGGAAGGACCTACAAGATCATCTAGTCCAACCATCCTCCTATCACCATCCCTACCCACTGAACTACTAAACCAAATCCCTTAGCACCTCATCTAAACGCGTCTTGAACAGCGCTAGGGATGGTGCCTCAACCACCACCTTCACTAGAGCACGTGTACTACATGGTATACCTTTAAAATACCTTACATAAATGGTGTTTTCAGGATTCTCAGGTAATGTTTGTACTCCTATTAGCAGTTGAATTAGGAACATGGCCTTTGCAGTTCTATTCATTGAGGAAGTGAATTCTTGAGTGGAAGGTCTGAAGTTCACTGTGGAATGGGCTGGAATCTAGACCCTGCTGGGAGTGTAAACTTCAGTATTTCTTTGGGCATAGATGACATAAAAGGCTCCATGACAATTCTGCTTGATTACCGTTCTGCCTCCGTGCCTTATGTTTGTAGTTGCCTGTATGGAGAAACGCAGTGTATTTAATTCAAACATACCGGTAGCTAAATTTATAGGTGCAAATCTTTAGTAGAGCTTAGCACTCTGCAGCTTGGCAGATTGATGTCAACAGCCGTAATAGACTTTAAATAGGCTTGTGGAATTTCATTGGGGGTATATTGCTGAAGTTGATACTGCTAAGTACCTGTCATTTCTAAATAAGATTTGCACCTGTAAATTTAGCTGTTCATTTGTAGTAATTCACTTACCTATGTACAGATTTCTTTTAATGTATTGCTGTCCTTACCATCCTATGCTGAGGCTGCAGCCTGCTAGCTGCAGGAACATCTGAATGTAGTTGAACAGTGCACAGTGTTTGGGTTGACGGTTTCTGAGAGAGTGTTTTCCATCAAGGACAGAAATGTAAAAGCACAGGTAGACGTGAATGACCTTGATGTTATTTTGTGCTCTCTTGGGTCAAAAATGACTCTAAACTGCATGGATGAGAAGCCTAGCATGTTATTTATTTCTCTAAAGATTTCACTTCCTCTGGTAGACTCCTGTGATTCACAACATCATTTTATGTGGAAACAGTATTTACAAACATTATGAAATTCTGCAGCAGTGTGACCATTTTTTTTCTCACATCACAGTCTTCGAGGTTCAGCTCTATAGTCAAGGTGAACTACAGTTCCTGTGATTATCAGCTGTTGAGGAAAGCATGCACAGATAATTAAAGCCAAAGTGTAATGCATGTATTTGTAGTTTGCAGTAGTGGACTTAAAGACATCTGGCAGTGAACCAGTGCACCACATAGAAAACACCCCCCATGCCCAAAGATTTGTACACATACATATGCGTATATACAACCCCACCTTATTAATTTTTCGGGCAAAATTCACAGTGCTTTTGGAAGCATTAAATGCTTTTGTTGATAGCTTATAATTTTATAAACTGTAAATGAGCTTACTGCCTTTTAACCAGCGTTAAATAATGGAAGAGCCTATGAGCCTCAATATTGGACAGCTGCCAAATAGCCAAAAGGGGGTGGGGAGGAAATGAATAGTTTAATTGTAGAGCAAATCATTTGTTTACAGATTAAGACCTATTTGGCAGCCAAATCCTATGGACAAGGAGATGAAAGGAAGAGGCCCTAAGGTACAGGATACGAGGTCTGTGTTTTGTGTCTCAAGTCCTGCTATTTTTTTACCTCCTCCCAAAGAAGAGGAGGCAAAGAAGAAGTTAACAGCAGAGGCTGCTGAGCACAGTGCAAGTATTTAGCAGAGAGAAAAGAGTGGGAGAAGGGAGCATTGGTGTGCTTTGCACTCTGACAGCAACCTGACAGCTGGAGCTGCTTCCAGCTAAGGAGCACCTGTTGGTGGCAAGGGAGCCTGCCCTAATTTGTTTTCTGTCTGAACGGGGGAGTTGGAATGCCCTGTTAATCTCAGAAAGTGTAATGCATTTGCCTGAAGCCTTCTCCCTGAAATTCACTTGGGCACACTCTTTTTCCTTCTGAGAGAAGTGTTTGTTTTTGTTTTTTTTTTCTTTTTCTTTTTTTAATGGGCCTTTGTTTCAGTATTGTAATTAATTAACAGATGGTTAAAATAGTTGAAACGTGTTCATGTTTCCTGATTCATTGTTGTACAGCATTTTTTCAAAATGCTGGAGAGCTGGTACCCTGCCCATTTAAAGTTACCATATTCATGAGTCATTGCTTTGAAGATCAATGTCAAGAAACTGTTAAAAGACAAGGGTAGCAACCTCTACTGTTAAAGGCTGGTTAAACTTTTCTGTTGGAACTTCCTATTTATTTATTTTTTTCTTCAGAAAAATTGCAGCCTTTCAATGCTTTTACCTTTTGAGCTGAATTTTCTCTTACTTCTTTACTGTAATTTCCCCACCATCACCACAATGAAAATGAATTTGGGAAGTCTGAACATGGAAAATGTATATTACAAACCAAACCCTCAAGTTGAAGAAAACATTCTGCTTTTGTACAAAACATCACTGCTACCAATATCTTGGGTAACAAAGCCTTTTGAGAAAATGTGCCATGATTGTTCATGTGAAAATTGGCTTTGATTTGATCACCTCATGAACAGTCTGAAGAACAATGCTGGGTCTATGTACGTTTGGCTGTGAGTATTTGATCTTCCATCCTCAGCAACTGCTGTAACTTCATGTGAGAGAAGGAGTGGGCTTATCTGAGCTTGGCAAGTTTTGTCTGGTGATTTAAAGCCATTTAAAAATGCTGTTTTAGTTGGATTCCCCCTAAAGTAGGATAAAGTGAGGTGTTTATCCTTTTGGCTCACAGCAAGTTAATGTAAAGAAAAATCAAGAGATCTGGGCAAAGATTCACTTGCTGGTTGTTCGTGTCTGAAATGTGGTGAAGGATATCACTGGAAAGAAGTAGGAAAATTTTCAGTGTGTGTTATGCTGAATAATTTCAAGAGGATAGAAAAAAAGAAGTTAAATGACTTTAGATGTGGCCTGTTTTTAAGTGCTTAGCACAGCAATTTGTTATTTCCTGTAGTACTGCTCGTTCTGCTTACATATAAGCAAGCACAAAGAGCAGTGCCAGTAGCTTGTGCTATTGAACTTGTTCCTGACAAGCTGTTGTCTACCACCTAGTAACCCCAGGAGCACAGTTCTTCTCAACAAAACATTTTTTTTTCTTTGTATTAATTTATGCTCTATTCCCTTACCCAGACAAAGAGAGAGACTACGTGGTAAAGTGTGTGTAGTTCTTTTGCAGGTAACAGTCCATTGAACCCATTGCATTTAGAAGTGGAATCTTTTTGCTTGGGAGTGAGTGTCAGCATCCCTGCAAGCAGTTTACAGCCTAGAAAGTTACGTGAGAAATATGCATGGGAGTTGTATGCCCGTTCTTGAGTGTTTATGTCCCTTTGTTTTCTCTGTAGTTACCTGATATCTATTTGGTAAGATGAGCATTGACATCATATGCTATGTGATTGAAAGCAGTGTTCTAAGTGAGCCTTACAGAACTCCATGAACTGGTATTATGATCTCACATTGTGCATTAGAACATTCATAGCAGAGCTGGCAGAGATGCAGAAGTAGTCTATAATAGGAAGCTTGTTTCCTCTGGAGGCATAGCCTCCACATGGTAATATTTTTTGCATCTAATTACAAGCATATAATTTTATTGTTGTTGCTGCCTCTGACAGAGACATGGTCTTTACACTGCATGGTAAAAATGACAGCATTGAAATAGTGGGTGAAGTTTCATAAATCCTCACACCTAAATTATTCCTTTTTTTTTTTTCTGTGGGTGGATGAAGCTCAACTGTCCATAGACTGCTTCACCCCAGGCTATGTCCTGCTTTTTTGACCAATGTAGTGAAGTCAGGCTTATTGAGCTTTTCTGTCTCCATAGTAGAGTCAAACCCAATTATTAAGAAATTTTGCCCTGAATGTGTGCCTCAGTAAATTCAAAAGTAAAATTGCTTTCTAAGTCAGCCATTTATGGCCAAGAATATTACTTCATCTCCGGATTTGGGAAGATTTCATATAATCTCATTTTGATTTATTTATTTATTTATTTTAAACTGAAAGCCAAATATTTGGTAAAATTATGAGAAAAAGAAAGTTTCTAACGTGATTTGAACTCATTGAGGTAAAAACAGCTGGGGAATAATATTTATCGTGGCATAAGAGCTCCTCTGCCTTGTGATTACATGTAACAGCTTCTAATTCTTCCAAGAAAAGACAGTCTAATTTAATACTGCTTCCAGAATTGTATGAAGCATGACAGGAGGAAACCAGTTTAAACCACTTGAGTTTTTTTTTCAGTATCTGCCAGAAACCAAACCTTTGCTAATGCTTAAATTCAGATGGCAGAGTACCTTTTTTCTCTGTCCTGTTTGTCCTACCTCTGTCTAGCCTTTGGATGTTTTCAGTCAGTTCTTGTTTCTATTGCACAACGAAGGTGCTATCTTTACATCCTTTTGAAACCAACTCTTGGGTGAAGAGTAAGATACCTGCGTTGTTCATAGCCATAAGTTCAGAAGTTTCAGTGTTTTGTCTTAGAGAAGGTCATCCAGTCTGGAAACTGGAAGTCAGTATGCCACATTTTTCGAATAACTAGGCTAATTTATTTTATCCATTGCTAAATTTGGAAAGCATTGCCTGAGAAACAAGGTTATGAGCAGGGACGAAACGTTAGTTATTTTGGGATTAATTGACTCTCCTTTTAAATTACTTTTTCATTGAAAAATAAATGCACTTCTCACTTGAGGGCTCAATTACTGCATTTGTTGTTTAGGGGGTCTAAGAGCAGAACATGCTTACAAGTCTGTTCAGTGGGGAAGCATAATTTCTTTGCTTTGATTTAAGTCAGGCAGCACTGAAAAGAGCCAGTACTTCCAAGATCAAATCTTATTACTGTGCTATGGAATTTCTTTGTTAGATTTATCAGTTTGCCACTGTGGAAGTGGGCTATGGTAAATCTTGTTTTCTTGACTTAAACGAAAAGTCACATTTTTGCTGAGTTCTCTTGCAAAAGATTTTGTGCAGCTCTGTTAGAAAAGAATGTCTGCAAATTTGTCATGGCCGTATGTAGCCTTTGCATCTGGATGTATAGTGAGTAAATCTGTGAGCCGGGTGTAAATGGAGCAGTGCCAGGACAGAACTGGCAACTGACTGCTGAAGTATGCTTCAGCCTGCAAGTATTGTTGAATGTTTTTGGTTTTTTTTTTTATCTTTCTGAAAACTGAACTGAAGCTGTGATCCCATGTGAGGTTCTCATTGCATTTGCCCGGGGTACCATCAGTGCCTGTCACTGATGGATGCTTTCTCACATTTACTCCTGCTTTCTACATGTTTGACTGATTCTTAGCTTTCTTCTGTGGGGGTGGGGAGGAAAGCCCAAGAAGTCTGGGTGGTCCCAATAACATGCTTATTCAAACATATTCTGAGCAAGCTGGAGGCTAAAAAGTGACTGTGTGTGTGGTTATGTGGGCAGTTTGCTGAAGAGGTCAGTGGTCTGTGAGGAGGTGAGGTGGGGCAGGTGGTGAGCAGCTGCCTTGGACATCCCCTTCTGGGTCTAACTCAGCTATGAGAAGTTGTGTGACTGCAACCCAAAGATCCTGAGTTTAACTGAGCACTGAGATTGACGTTCCTGTTCTCCTGATTAACTGGAGGAATTCATTAAACAGCAACAACAAAAATAAATAAAAATGAGCATTTAGCATCTTTCTTCTTGAAGGTCGCCATGACTTTGTGTTTATTACTTTCTCCATCATCCAGATCAGTGCTCATTCTTACCTTTGCTTGCATTTGTGTGATAGTAATACCTTCTCATGGAAGAACCTTTTTCATTTATTTATTTATTTCCATCTAGTGCCATATTCAGCATTACCAGAATAGGTGGAAAATAAGCTTTATAAATAAGGAAAAGAACCTTTCCTTCAAGGCCCTCCTGTTGTTTTGATAGACAGTGTATGTAACCGAATCTCTTGTCCCCTGCTGTAGTCTGTCAGTTTTCCCTCTAATTTCTGTGGATTTATCAACCACTTACGGAGGAAAGTATTTCCAAACTGATAGGAAAATGTGTCATGAAACTGCAAAAATGTAGGAGAGTTTCGATGGGAGTCTGTGTGTCTGGAACACCTCTTTCAGGTCTTGCATTTTCTTTAGGGAGTTAAGTAGGTTTCATTAGCCTGAAGTGACAGTGCCTTTGGAAACCTGAGCGTGAAATCTTTCTTTTATCACCCTGTCTTGGAAGTGTCCATGCAGACTTCCTCCTTAGCAGTGTTTGGAAATTCTCTGCTGCCTATCTGGTGTCCGGGCACCGGAGCAGCTAGGGCACTGGAGCAGCTGTCCGCAGACAGCTTCAGGGCATAATGGTAGGAGTGGAAGAAAATCACTTCTTGAGAGATTGCTTCATCGCACTGCACTTGGGGTGAGAGTTCACCCCTGTTCTTTTGAGGAATCTTGTATGAAGAGGGTGACATTAAATCGCATCTGGGGTGATTTTTCTTGCCTTTGTTGCCTGCACATTTGCGACCAGGCTTTCAAAAACTCATCTTCCAGTTTCCTACATTGTTTTGAAGCTGGCACAATATAGAAACAGCCTTGTACTGAATAGTCTTTTGGGGATGTGTTGTTAGCCAGTATATCAGGTATAATAGTTAAGGCCACATGTGCTAATAGGTGATCATGATTCCTTGAGTGGGTGATTTGATTTGGTAGATTCCCAGTTTATGTGACAAATCCATGCAGTGGCCAGGTGAGGCAGCGGTGGAAGTTTTTCTTCTACTCTTCATGTGGAGCATTAGCTGGGTTCTTAAGAGCTATCCCATGATGAGCAAATAATGAAAAGCACCTTTTCACTGGGAAAGGCAATGCAAGAGATTGTAAGCCATCAGAAAGGCATGGACAGTTCTTCCTCCAGTGTTAGTGTTGCCAGTGGCAGGTTAGCTAATCTGAGGAATCTTGTTTTTGTTTTTGTTGAACTCCCCTTTCTCTGGCCATGCCCATGCTGCAGTGTTGCACATACCATGTGTCACACTGTGGTGTAGCTTCTTAGTATCTGGTGAACCTCAATGAACCTTTAGTTCCTTTTTGATACCTTTTCACATTGCAGAGAAGCAGATGGCAATAATGAATCAAAAGGATTAGTTTCAATTCTGTATCCCCGCGTTTTCCTATAGATGCTTATGCTTCTTGTGACTAAGGTTTCAAGCTGGTTTCCTTAAAGGGAGAGGGGCCTGACAAGCACAAGAGATGTGTGTTGGCAGTCACTTACACATCAGTACAGAGGGGTGAAAGCAAATCACCTTGTTACCTGGCTAATTGCTATTGACCTCTGGTAGAATTTTTGATAGTTTAAACTGACATCAACTCCTGGTTCCCTGCTCTTGAACACACTAGTATCTTGGATGTTACCATAGTGATGACACGTGCCATTTTCAGGGTTAGCTTGAATGACCTGGCCTGAGAAACATGCCTTGGGTGTTTCTAGAGAAAGAATATATAAGGCAAGTCTGCACCCTGATGCCAAATGAGCATCAAGACTGTTTTACTTTTTGTCTAACCTAATTAAAGATCTAAAGGGAAGTGTTAGTAAGCCACTGGTATGTACTGTGCAGAGACCTGTATGTTGTTGCTTCCTTGTAACTTGAGCTTGACTAAGTGTGTGTAAGTGGAGGAGACACTTGGTTGTGACAGCTGTGGCTGTAAATCTTTTGTGTTTGGAAAGTGAAGGCTGTATTTGGCATTCCCACAAAGTCTATGACTAAGTTAGCATTGCCTTTGATTATCAAATCAAATCGTGTTTGTTCCCAAGATGTTAACTTTCTGAAAAGCCACTGTATATCATTTGGTGGTGTATAAAGAATCAGCATGTTGTTAAATAAACAAATTAAACACCAGTTACAATGTGAGAATTACAGTCTTAACGTACAGCTATCTGACCTTTGTAAAGATACTGCTTGTGTGCTACTCTGTGTCACTGTTATTATTAATTAGAAATCAAAATCTAGTAATGAGACTGTTTGCTCTCTGATGAAGCGAAATGTGGAGATCTCAGCCATGTCTGTTGCTGCTGTTATAAGGAATGGTGTTGTAGCGAAATCCTCGGTCCGCACTGTTAATAAACGTGTTACTGACTGGAATTTTGCTCTGCAGATTAGCAGTTCTTTGCTGCCGGTTTTGCTCTTTCAAGCACGAGGATAGCCTAAAATGGCTCCAGGTTGTGATGTATGGCTGCTCTTGTGAAACTGCAGCTGCGAATCTGAAAGAGGATGTAACCATGCAGAATCGCTCTTTTAGATGGTCATTAGCGCTGCATAAGTACAAGCCACTTTTTCAGATAGCATTTAATCTTCACGGTTCTTCTACTAGTATTTGATGGCAATGTCATTTGCCAAGCATTGAATAACAATGAATGTTTTATTAAGTACAGTATTCCGAACCAGTGCTTTCTAAGCTGTTTAAGTGCTTAATTTTCATTTGGCTGTTCCTTTTCATGCAGATGTGAGTGCAGCAGAAAAAGCCTGAATATTCTCCTCTGTTGTGCTGTTGCTGTATGCTGGACTAAGCTGAAGGCTTGTGGAGAAGGAAACAGCTTAATTTGTCCTTTTTATCTACTGCTTCAGTTCTACTCTTCAACCTCCATCTTACTTAGAACACAGAATCACAGAATTGTAGGGACTGGAAGGGACCCCTAGAGATCATCGAGTCCAGCTCCAGATGAGCACTTGCCTGCAAAACAAAACAAAACACCAAACCAACCAACCGAACAAACAAAAAACACAGAAAACTTTCTGTGTGATATTGCAGTATTGAAGAGAAAGCGAGCCAGACTTTCTGCTTTGCTCCCAAACAGATGGAAGATTAGATTCCAGAATTCTTTTACTTAAATGAAAGGAGAAATTAAGTCTCCATTTTTCAGAGCTTTGTTCTTTCACTTTTCTTGCAAGGATCTCAAACCAAACTAGTCATTAGGAGGTCATCTCTGAAACACTTTTTTTTTATGTGGTTAACAACTGCAATTATGATTGGTGATTCTGTGATTCTAAGAACTGTGGTAAGATTTTTAACCCTCTCAAACCTAATTCTGCCATTATGAAGGAATATGAGGAGAAACCATGCACCCAGTGTGCTTTGTTCTTTTGAACATCTGTCCTGTTGTTTCAGTTTGTGAGCTATTCCGAAAATCTGGCATCGGTTCTGCATTTTAAGTTATAATTAAATACAGTATAAAGACTACTGATAAACTTTACAATACCAAAGCCACCCCCATTTTATTGACAGTGAAAATGAAATGGAAAGACTGTGGTGTTACTGAAAATTGCCAGCATATTTTCTCATGGAATACCTCAATCAGAAATAGTTCTTGGAGCCTAAGTTCAGATTGAAAGAAGTATGTCTGTTATTTCTAGGTTTTAGAACTGCAGAGTATGAGGGCTGCTCCAGAAGTAATGACTCCTATTTTTTGATGTTATCTCTCAGCATCAGTAAGAGACAGGTCCCAGTGTTATGACAGTAGAGGCTGAACCTTCCCACGACAACATTCCATGTTGTTACCATGTGATTGATAGCAACAGAAGGGTCTGACAGAATGGGATCTGACAAGGAAATGTGGATGAAGTAAAGGTGTGTAATTGAATTCTGCATGTGGAAAACATGGTTCTCATTGGCATTCATAGATGTCTGCTGAACTTTTATGGAGAACAAATGAGCACAGTGAGATGGTGCAGTTCAGCAGTGGCAACAGTGACTGTGATCACCTCCACTGGTGCAGATCTGTATGAGTGAGGCATGAAGGCTTTTGTTCATTGCTTGTGAAAATGCACACCTAATGGTGGTGACTATGTTGAAAAATAGCATCTTGTAGCTGAGAATTTGCTCTATCAAATGGTGTTATTATACTCTTTGTATCTGTTGCAGTTTCCACAGAAATAAACGGGGCATTACTTTCAGAGTGAGCTGTGTAAATGAACTGTGGTGTGGCATGGAAAATAGTCACACTGTGCCATAAATACTGACTACATCCATTCTTACATTATCAGAGTCTTTGATGTGATTTGAAATGTGAGTTAATATTCAGCTTTTTGGACTCGGAACAGCAGATATTATTTCTGTCTGGGCAGCAGCAACCTAATACTGTGCAGAATTTAATTGTCCTGATGCTAATCTTAAATAGCATGCATGGTGATTCCCTTTCAATCATAAACAGTAATGACAGCAAGTGGTCAGTTTGCAGTAGACACAGAACCTAGATGCATTTAGGTTAGCTTAAGTTCTTTTACACAGCAAAGTAATGAGTAAAAGATTTTCTTTATCACGCATGTCAATATTGAAGTTTGTGTTGGCAGGAGATTTTTTTTTTTTCTTTACATGTCTGAAGTTCTTCACTTGTATTCAAAGATCCTCCAACTCCACCTCTATCTCATATGTCTGAGGGTTATTTTTGGTGTTCCTGTTCTTTTTCTACCCACGAACACAGATGTCTTGAGATATCATGCATTCATTTTATTTCTGCTTGGCCCATTAGTCATACTGATACTCCACTGTTAAAGGAAACAATATTATTAATATTATTCTCAATACATTTTTAACATCACAATAACAGGACCTGTCATACATATATTTTGTCAGAATGAAGCAGACCCTATAATTCTACAACAACACAGATCGAGTTGTATTTCACCTATTTCAAATACAAAAACGTGGGCTAACTAGGTAATTTTTAGTGTCTGAAAGGAGTGAAATTCAAAAAGTAAATAAAAACAGTGACCAGCAAGTCTTTCTTCTTCCCTTTTTGGTTACTAAGAGTGCTTGCAATAATACCAGACAGTTAGTTTCATTTGTAATCTTTCAATATTCCTCTTGCTACCTGCCCTTACCTGTTCCTCTTGCTAACACCCCATCCCTAGCCTTCCCTCCAGGCACTGTAAGGGTGTTATAACGTCTCCTTGGAGCCTTTCTCCAGGCTAAAGAGTCCCAACTCTCACAGCCTGTCTTTGTAGGGGAGGTGCTCCACCCCTTTGATGGTCTTTGTGGCCCTCCTGTGGACCCACTCCAGCAGCTCCATGTCCTTTAGGTGTTGGGGGCTCCAGAGCTGGATGCTGTACTGCAGATGAGGTCTCGTGAGAGCAGTATAGAGGGGCAGAATCACCTCCCTTGACGTGCTGGTCATGCTTTGCTTGATGCGACCCAGGATATGGTTGGCCCACAAGGCTGAAAGTGCACATTGCTGGCTGTTGTTGAGTCTTTCATCAACCAGCACCCCCAAATCCATCTCTTCAGGGCTGCTCTAAAGGCATTTACCTTTGACCTTCTCATACATTCCCTTTTTACAGAACTCCTCTCTATACCATGTTCACACTTCTGTGAAAGCAGAGCATTTGTATGGGATTCAGCGAGGGCTGAAGAATTACTTAAGTTCTCACTTGTTTATAATAGTTGTTGTTCTGTTGTTGCTGTTGTTTGTTTGTTTTATGCTAGCTGTTGTATCTTGCATTTAGTGGTGGCAAATTAGGAAGCACATTAGATGCTAAATCTGAAAGTCTTCAGAGTCACTTAAACTTTCTGCTTTTCCAGTAGGATCCACTTGATCACCAAGTACTTTATTATTTATTTGTACTCTTAAATTTTTCAATGATGATTTTAGAGATCCTTAATTGGGTAATATGAGACATTTCAAATGTCCCAAGACTTTTGTACAGAGAGTGTTCAGCATTCTGTGAAGATGATATCTTTAAGATGGAGAGTTGAGATGATCCTACTTTGAAGGCAGTTACAAATAGATCAGATGTCTCTCTTTATAGTCTGGTAGATACTAGAAGGTACTTCTGTGCAACCGTAGTTGTGTTCATGGCATTAGTTTGTATTCATTCAAGTTTGAAAACAATATTAGAGAATGTTGGGAAGACACATTTCCTTTTTTCTGCCAGCTGTACAGAAACATAGCCTCTTCATAAATCTAACATTTTCACTCAGAAAATATTTACATTTTTTCCTATACCAGCTACACTGTGGTTGAAAACACTTTCATACTTATTAATGTGCTTATGAAGGTTAGCAATTAGGTTCAGATGACTTCTCTCCGATAAATATTTTCCCAGGTTAACTATTAAGCAGCAAGGTCAAAATCACAAAATCATCTCTGTATTAGCAATCTTCATGCAATGCCAGAGATTAAGCACAAGAGAATATATTGAAATTAATAACTTGCAGTTTTTAGAGGTAGCTTCTCACAGTACAGGATCCTTTTTGGACAAGTGAGAGACATACATCCTTTCTGAATGTGTGTCAGATAAGATATTCTCTTTGAAAACGTACTCTCAAACCATGTCTAGAATAACAAAAGATATATATATTTCTAAAATCCTGACAGCTGTTACGCTGTGAGCAATATATTTCTAAGGATGTAATGTGCATATAGCAGGCTATACTTCTATGCATTGCTTTCAGAGCAGGAAGAAAAGAAACACAAGTTAGCACAGCAGCACTCATGCACAATGTGGAGTTGTGGAGCACTGATATGAGCTCACACCAGTGCATCTCTACCACCAGCTGTCATCTCCATGACTGTATCAGCAGAACAATTGTGTTGGACAGCTGTCCCCTTCAGTGCTGAGTATTACACATGGAACATGGTTCCACTGCTTCAGAAATCAGCTGCACAGCACTGTCACTTCCCACATTACCATGGTTCCTGGGTTAGCTAGGTGACGTGCCAGGATGAGATCCACCAAAACAGGGACAAATCAAGAGGTTTTTTGGTCAGATCCAAGCTGTGCTTGCCCGAGCAAGTACCTTGGGACTGATGACTCTGTGTTCTTGTTCTTTGCCGAGGGGTTATTCTGCAGTGTGAATATACTACTTGACAAGCTTCATGCCCTTGTGATTATGAGCCCATGGCTGCCAGTTTGCCATCCTCCAGCAGGATATGCCACCACCCAGGCAAGAGTAGCTGATGAGGAGAAATGTGTGGATGAACAAAGCTAAGAGGAAACTTGAAAATTGTCTAATCTGACAAAAAGTGTATGTTCTGGTGTAATTCTCACATGGCAGTCTCTGAGGCAGTAGATCCATCCTAGAAGGTTCCAGCTTCTTAGCTGTTTTCTTGGAGGTTAGTTGCTGGTTATACCTGAAATAGCTTATGTGAAGGTAGCTCTGAAAAGTCTCATAAAGCCAATTCCCTCATTCCTAACATAACCTAAAACACATTGTTGGTGGAATTGAACACAGAATATTTGCAGACATGCTGTAAGACAAGTCATCGGACCTCTGAGTCAGGTCCAGGCAGAGCCAGTTGGTGGCTTGACAATGAGTTGGACTGAGCTCAAAGACTAGGCAGTTGATTTTGCAGTGCTGAAAATGCCAGACGTGGGCATGGGTCCATCTTGATAGGCACATTTGCATTTGTGCAGAGCTAAGCTGTTCCTATTTGACCTGTACTTATGCCCCTTCCCTTCATTTGCGAGGAAGAACAGTCAACTTCAAGTCAGCCACCTTGCAAGGAAGTCATGAGGAAAGGCACAATTGTGGAATCTTTTCCTACATCTTTAAAGACTGGAAATGAACTTGAAGATGAGTTTATAGTATTTGTACTTCTAATATTTCTACAAGATTTCGTACGTCATTAGTGAGAAAGAATAAATGGATGCCTGGAAGGCTGGCAGATATGTTTATAATAGTAGGCAGGTCTGGATTTAGGGGAGAGAAAAGCAATCAAACTCTTATGTGCATGGATGTTCATTTCCAAGTATCTGAATAATGATGGAGGTTGTATAATTGATACATTTGGGAGAGTAATGCATTGAAGTTGTTGCTTTTATCCATCAAATAGAGCTTCAGCACCCTTTTACAACCTCCCATATGTTAATGAAAGACATTTTCTCAGAAATTGGCTGCTTCACACTTCATAGCTGGTGCCAGCTTTTTTTCATGGACCAGTTCAAGGCAAAGTGAGGGGAAAAATGCCTTGTTTTAGTGTGTGAATTACTCTGACAAGCTTTCACGTTGCCCCTCCTCTTATTAATATTCTTTCTGATCTGAGCTTGTAAAACAGAGGATTGGCTGTTAATCTCTGGGATCTCAAGGGCTTTTGGCAGTGGCCCATAATTGATGTGTTCACATGGCTGTTGTCTGACTCCTAATGGTTAAACAGCAGTGTTATCTCCCAGCTAAATCTATGTGGCTTATAAATCATGCTCGATAAAATGTAGTTTTATTTCTTCATACAATCAGTACATTTCTGTGTACTTTGACAGAATTGCCAGAGGCATTTCATGATTTCATGACAGCTCACGTTAGGTTTATTTTTTTTTTTTTCAATGGGACAAAATTTTGAATTTCTATAATGTGCACAGAAATGTTTCTTTTTGTTATATAAGCTCACCATGCAGTGAATGTAACATAAAGGATGTGTACAATTTGAGCTGATCAGAAGGTGCAGGTGACTAGAACATGACGTTTGAAACGAGGGTTACTTGAACTAGTGCTTTCTTTTGCTTTGTTTGAACTGAAAGAGAGCTTCATTTGCAGCAGGTGTTGATCACTTTGTTAGACTTTAAAATAGTCTATGAGACAGTGTGTGAAAGGAGAACGTTAAAGGTTAGACAGATGTACTGAAGCACAAGGTAATTTTCAACAATAGTGTCTGGGATTTTCTGAAGGAAATCAAGTCCTTTCTATGGCTCCCTTCATCTTCAGCAAGACAGGAAAGGTAAACCCTTACTGAATTTCTGCAAGCGTAAACTTTTTTATGCTTTTTTCATGCCTAATGAGGATCCTTACGTACTGAGGTAAAACCGGTAGGAAAAGATGTCCTTGAGGAAGGGACATAAGGAGAGACATCTCAAGGTTACCTGCTTCTAAACCACAGAAAGAGCAGTATTTCACTGTTCTGGGGCCTGTAACCAGATGATTTGATGCTGATAGCATAGCCTTTCATGAAAAAAAAAATTAAAAGAACGCTAAATCTAGGTTTCTTGTCTTTGCTCAGACTGAATTGCCTCAAAACTGAAGCAAGTAGATAAAATGATTTACAGATATTTTCAGCACTGACCCCTATTAATGTGTTGTTCTTTGTTGTGGCTTAACTGTTGTTTAACCCAGCAGGTGGCCAAGTATGACACAGTTGTTAACTCACAATGGCCTTCCCAGTGGAATAGGGGAAAGAGTCAGAAAAACAAAGCCAACAAAGTAGAATTCATTGAATTCATTTATTAATTTGTAATAAAACTACTACTGAGAGGGAGAAAATGAAAAGGATAATAGTTGTGACAATGTATATAACTGTGTATATGTGTATAACCAGTGATGCACGAGCAATTGTTCACCACCCACTGACCAGTGTGCAGCTAGCCCCTGAGTAACTGGCAGACAGCAAGATAAACTCCCACCCCCTTCAAAACTCTCCTTGCATATGATGTCATATGCTATGGATTATCCCTTTTGCTGACCCTTCCCATCTCCTTGGGCACCCCCAACCCCTTGCTGTCTGAGAAAATAATAATGGCCTCGGCTTTGTAGAACACTGCTTAGCAACAACTGGAAATGCTGGTGTGCTGTGAACATTGTTTTTCTTCAAGAACCCAAGCATGGCATCATACCAGACACTTGGAAGAAAAACAGTTCTGTCTCTGCTGAAACTAAGACAATATCCACTCCTTATTTCATGCCATTTACATCATGTTCGGGTCCCACAATTACTGCACGTCACAACTAATTACCATCACCTATCTTGCTTTTTTTGATATCTACACACACATATAATTCCCACAGTCTATGGGACATCCATGTAAATTGTTAACGGTATTCATTTAGTTTACAACTTTTAAGCTCCATCTGTCATAATAATCCTTCAGTACAGGAGGGATGATTTACAGTGTTGGGTTACTACATTCTTCTATAACCTGGATGGTTCTTACCGTAATACTGTTAACAAGATATATAACAGCCATAGCAATGGCGTTATGTAGCAGTTTAACATAATGCAATTCAAATTATTAGCTGTTCTCACTTAGCATCAAATTACATTGAGGTACATAGTAGCCATCCCCATCCTTCTGCCTTATGTACCACATGTAACCAGATCCTTGAGCAAAAGAGAGACAACCAGAAAAACCCAGCTTATAAAACACATGGCCAGTGCAAACACAAGAGTTTTGGGTTCTTTGATCATGGAGTCGTCTACTCAGCGCCTGGCCTTAGATCTACTGATGGGTATCATCTGTCTGAAAGGGGGAAACAGATCCTTGCCCAGGAGCTGGCAGGGCTTCTAAAGAGGGCTTTAAACTGAATATGAGGAGGGAAAAGGATAAAACCAAGCACACTAGAGAGGAGCCTAGGGGAGTGGTAATGGGATTAGGAGTGAGGTGCTCCTCTGAAGTGCATCTACACGAATGCACACAGCATGGGCAACAAACAAGAAGAACTGGAAGCCATTGTGCAACAGGCAAACTATGACCTAGTTACCATTACGGAAACATGTTGGGATCACTTCCGTGGCTGGAGTGCCACAATGGATGGCTACAAGATCTTCTGAAATGATAGGTAAGGAAGGAGGGGTGGTGGCGTGGCTCTCTATGTTAGAGTGCTTTGATGTTGCTGAGTTTATGGCTGGGGATGATAAGGTTGAGTAAGGGTCAGGGGAAGGGTTGACAAGGCTAACATCATGGCAGGGGGTCTGTTATAGACCACCTAACCAGGATGAAGAGACAGATGAGGTGTTCTGTGAGCAGCTGGCGGAAACTGTGCAATTGCCAGCTCTTGTCCTCATGGGGGACTTCAACTTCCCTGAAATATGCTGGGAGTACTATATAGCATGTAATAAGCAGTCTAGGAGGTTTCTGGAGTGTATGAAAGATAACGTCCTCCTTCAGCTGGTGAGAGAGCCTACCAGAGGAGCTGNGATATTTTCAGCACTGACCCCTATTAATGTGTTGTTCTTTGTTGTGGCTTAACTGTTGTTTAACCCAGCAGGTGGCCAAGTATGACACAGTTGTTAACTCACAATGGCCTTCCCAGTGGAATAGGGGAAAGAGTCAGAAAAACAAAGCCAACAAAGTAGAATTCATTGAATTCATTTATTAATTTGTAATAAAACTACTACTGAGAGGGAGAAAATGAAAAGGATAATAGTTGTGACAATGTATATAACTGTGTATATGTGTATAACCAGTGATGCACGAGCAATTGTTCACCACCCACTGACCAGTGTGCAGCTAGCCCCTGAGTAACTGGCAGACAGCAAGATAAACTCCCACCCCCTTCAAAACTCTCCTTGCATATGATGTCATATGCTATGGATTATCCCTTTTGCTGACCCTTCCCATCTCCTTGGGCACCCCCAACCCCTTGCTGTCTGAGAAAATAATAATGGCCTCGGCTTTGTAGAACACTGCTTAGCAACAACTGGAAATGCTGGTGTGCTGTGAACATTGTTTTTCTTCAAGAACCCAAGCATGGCATCATACCAGACACTTGGAAGAAAAACAGTTCTGTCTCTGCTGAAACTAAGACAATATCCACTCCTTATTTCATGCCATTTACATCATGTTCGGGTCCCACAATTACTGCACGTCACAACTAATTACCATCACCTATCTTGCTTTTTTTGATATCTACACACACATATAATTCCCACAGTCTATGGGACATCCATGTAAATTGTTAACGGTATTCATTTAGTTTACAACTTTTAAGCTCCATCTGTCATAATAATCCTTCAGTACAGGAGGGATGATTTACAGTGTTGGGTTACTACATTCTTCTATAACCTGGATGGTTCTTACCGTAATACTGTTAACAAGATATATAACAGCCATAGCAATGGCGTTATGTAGCAGTTTAACATAATGCAATTCAAATTATTAGCTGTTCTCACTTAGCATCAAATTACATTGAGGTACATAGTAGCCATCCCCATCCTTCTGCCTTATGTACCACATGTAACCAGATCCTTGAGCAAAAGAGAGACAACCAGAAAAACCCAGCTTATAAAACACATGGCCAGTGCAAACACAAGAGTTTTGGGTTCTTTGATCATGGAGTCGTCTACTCAGCGCCTGGCCTTAGATCTACTGATGGGTATCATCTGTCTGAAAGGGGGAAACAGATCCTTGCCCAGGAGCTGGCAGGGCTTCTAAAGAGGGCTTTAAACTGAATATGAGGAGGGAAAAGGATAAAACCAAGCACACTAGAGAGGAGCCTAGGGGAGTGGTAATGGGATTAGGAGTGAGGTGCTCCTCTGAAGTGCATCTACACGAATGCACACAGCATGGGCAACAAACAAGAAGAACTGGAAGCCATTGTGCAACAGGCAAACTATGACCTAGTTACCATTACGGAAACATGTTGGGATCACTTCCGTGGCTGGAGTGCCACAATGGATGGCTACAAGATCTTCTGAAATGATAGGTAAGGAAGGAGGGGTGGTGGCGTGGCTCTCTATGTTAGAGTGCTTTGATGTTGCTGAGTTTATGGCTGGGGATGATAAGGTTGAGTAAGGGTCAGGGGAAGGGTTGACAAGGCTAACATCATGGCAGGGGGTCTGTTATAGACCACCTAACCAGGATGAAGAGACAGATGAGGTGTTCTGTGAGCAGCTGGCGGAAACTGTGCAATTGCCAGCTCTTGTCCTCATGGGGGACTTCAACTTCCCTGAAATATGCTGGGAGTACTATATAGCATGTAATAAGCAGTCTAGGAGGTTTCTGGAGTGTATGAAAGATAACGTCCTCCTTCAGCTGGTGAGAGAGCCTACCAGAGGAGCTGCCCTGCTAGAGCTGCTGTTCAGAAACAGAGAAGATCTGGTGGGAGATGTGGAGGTAGGCGGCTGTCCTGGACAGAGTGAAATGGTAGAGTTCTCAATTCTTGGTGGAGCCAGGAAGGGGGACAGCAAAACTGCTACCTTGGACTTCTGGAGGATGAACTTTGAATAGTTCAAAAGACTAATGGGGGCTAGGGGATGTCCCTGGGATTCAGTCTTGGAGAGTAAAGGGGCCCAGGACAGCTGGTTGTTTTTCAAGAAGAAAGTCTTCAAGGCACAGGAGCAGGCTGTCCCACTGAGCTGCAAAATGAGCTGGTAGGGAAGAAGATCAGCATGGTTGAACAAGGAGCTTTTCTTGAGGCTCCAGGAGAAAAAGAGAATCTACTTTCTGAGGAAGAAGGGACAGTCAACTCAGAAAGGGTACGAAGAAACTGGTAAGATGTGCAGAGAGAAAATTAGAAAGGCAAAAGCCTAGCTTGAACTCAATCTGGCTGCGGGGGTAAAAGGGAACAGGAAACTCTTCTACAAATATGTCAGCAGTAAGAGAAGGACCAAGGAGTATCTCCATTCTTTACTGGTTGTGTCTGGAAATGTGACCACTGAGGATAACGAGAAGGCTGAGGTTCTCAATGCCTTCTTTACGTCTGTCTTTAAAAGTCAGATGAGTTATCTTCAGGGTACTCTGCTCTCTGACCTGGAAGTCTTGGCTGGGGAGCAGAATAAAAGTCCCACGATTCAGGAGGGAACAGTCATAAACCTACTACTCCAGCTGGGCTGCCACAAGTCCTTGGTCCGGATGAGATTCACCTGAAAGTGCTGAGGGAACTGGCAGAGGTGATAGCTGAGCTGCTTTCTGTCATCTATCAGTGCTCCTGGACGACTGGTGACATCCCAGAAAGCTGGAGTCTTTCCACTGTGCTTCCCATCTACAAGAAAGGTTGTAAGGAGGATCAAGGGAACTACAGGCCTGTCAGCCTGACCTCGGTGTCAGGGAAGGTTATGGAGAAGATTGTCTTGAGGGAGATAATGCAGCATGTGCAGGAAGACTGGGGGATCAGGCCTAGCCAGCATATGTTCATGAAGGGCAGGTCCTGCTTGACCAACCTGATCTTCTTCTATGGTCTAGTGACTGATCTGGTGGATGAGGGAAAGGCTGTTGATGTAGTCTGCCTAGACTTCAGCAA
>VXAB01006259.1:0-10529 GCA_013399175.1 Odontophorus gujanensis
CTTCAAACCAGATTGTGTCGGTGTCAGGATGACGTGCTACTGCTCTCTGCTTGCTCAGGTTGCCCTTGCTGGACCCACCCATGGTACCAGGCATCTTCAGGAATGGGATATTCTCCCTCCTGGATGGGACTCTTCTCTGGTGTAGCAACCAAGGTTTCTTTTGCTGCATCACTATGATACGTCACTGGGCCTAGAAACTTCTGGAGCTCTTCTTTCAACTGTGAGGAAGACAGACTACTCCTCTGACTGAGATAGGCAACCCATCTTGCCACTGTCTGTGCCTGGGCCACCTGTCTTAGGAAGGTGGGTCAGATCTCTTACCCACCCCTGAATTGGCAAGGTGGTCTTCACTACGATTTGGGTTATTGGTTCTACCACCTGCACTATGGAGTAGGTGTTGTTTCTCAGTCATACTGTACATTTCTTCTGCTCCATACTATATCTGAGACCAGAACCCTATCAGGGTCTGAATGGAACTTCAGCATTGCCACAGGTCCCAGCCAAAGCTATTCTGAGTGACATGGACATTCATTTTGGCTAGGAGGGTAAGATTAAATATATGCCTGGGCTTGTTTAACAGAGTTTTTCCTGTTGAAAAGCCTTATGTTCTATTCTTCTCCAGTCCCATAGTTGGCCCTTCTTTGTAAGTCAATACAAAGGCCTCAGCAGCTGCACTAAATGAGGTATAAAAGAACACCAATATCCCAACATATCCAAAAATTCTTGCAGCTGCTTAGGTATCATAGTGACTAGTGGTGTCTGAATCTTATCTCTTACTGCATTGGGTAGTACCCTGGTCTTTCCCGACCAAACTACTCCCAGAAATTTCACAGACCCAGGTCCTGCACCTTCCATGGGTTTATAGCCCATTCTTTTCCCTGCAGATAGGTGGAAAAAGAATCTGCTGCCCAACCTACGGCCTCCAAGGTGTCAGATGTCAACATGAGATCATTGATATAGTGATACAAGTTGACATCATTAGGTCTTCCCCAGTCTGCCAGGTCACACAACACTAGGTTATTACAATATGTTGGTGAATGCATACACTTCTGTGTCAGGACCTGAAATTCTTCAGCAATCAGAATACTGAAGAATGCATTTGCCAAGTTGAGGACACAATTGTAGGCTTTTATTTCTCTACTCAATGTGTCCATTAGGGAGGCAATATTGGGTAAGTTGGGTAAGACTACGTGAATAGGTGACATGACCTTATTTAACCCTCTATAGCCCACTGTCACTCTCCATGTGCCATCTGACTTCCACACTGGCCCCATGGAGGAATTATACAGGCTATGCACAAGTCTTATGATCCCAGCTTTTTCCAATTCTTGCACAGTGGTGCACACTGGATATTTCATCTTGACTCCCCCGCAAGTCTATATTGCTCCACACTAGTAACCTGGCACAGTTCCAGCAGGCAAATAAGCTCATGCTTCACATGACCTCTCAATATTGCCTGCACCACCCTGTCACTAATATACCTTTCTCAGTCTGAACTCTCCTACAGTTGTTCGGAGAGCCACATCCCCTATATATATCTATACCCAAGATGTACTCTGGGACCAGGGCAATAGATACCTCATACTCCCAGCATGGGAGACACCAAAACCAGATCCATGTAACAGTAATGGTCTGTCCCCCAAACCCACCAATCATCACTCTCTCTCTCTCTGTTAAACTTGGTCAGGTTCCCATAAACAGTCAATGTTTCTGCACCTGTGTTTACCAGTGCCATTACACACTGTATGTTTTTCCACGACCAGAAAATTGTTAACTCAACATAAGGTCTCCAGTCCTGCCTGGAGGCCCTAGTTACACAGGGGGAACTTACAATCCCTGCCATGCCCTGAATTGTGCTACTGCACAATCTTTCACCTGAGGCAGCTCAGGCACAGGGGTCCAAGAAAGTCTTTCTTTTTACTGGGAACCAAGAAATCTTCCAGGTTCCACATAGTTGTTGGCATTCTTTCAAAAGTTCTCATGCCTGCCTCCTGGGGGCAATTTTGAAATTTTTGATTGTCCTCCAACTGCCACCACAGCTGGAGGAGGACATGATTGGGCTGGCCAACCATTTCTGCAAATTGAACTCCCACACTGGATCAAGTCATTCAATAACTGTTTTTGGGATACCTGCATAGGTCCCAATTGTGGAGTCTGTGGAATGGGTCTCCTGGTCTTAGTTACGGGGAGAACCTCAGCCCCTTCCAGTGTTCAAATATTGCACCTAGTTCAAAGGCACTCTGCCTTCCCTAGATCAGCCACCAATTTTGCAGCCTGTAGGATGATGGTCTCCAAAGCTACTACAGGGTTCAGTATAGACAACAGTGCAGGAGGAGCCTGCTGTAGTATGAGGTCCCTCATCCCTGCTGAAAACTTAACCAGGTCTGGACTCTCAAAGGTATCATCACATATTGCCTCCTTCGTTCTCAGTTCTCTAATTTCCAGAGTTCTTCCACTGAGGTGCATAGACCAGTATTTATAGGTACACCACTTATGTTCAGCCATGTGATTCTACATGCCACCATTATCCATTGAATTAAAGAATGATTCTCGTCATTATGTATTACTGTCACATATAGTCTCTGCCTGAGAACCAGATGTGCAGTAATGAACACTAGTTTAGAGATCTCAGGTCCATTAATAACCACACTTTCAGCCCCCATGTCCCATAATAAAAAGCCAAGCCAGTGTGCTCTCTCACAGTCTTGGTTTAAATAGCTGCAACAGATCCATAAGCCCAGCAGCTGTGTATGGGTGCACCATTACACGCAACATGGCCTGTGCAGGGGGTCACTCTTGAGGTGCCATCCCTGTTGGTCTGTCTTAGATCTTTTTCATTTTTTTTTTGAGTTAGAGTCAGCCTTATTTCTGGAGGATCTGAGGCCTGAAGATTCTCTAGCTGGCTTTGAGATTGCTTGGCCTTTTTCCTGTCTTTGAGCTTAACTAGGATCCAATGATCCTGACAATTTAAGTCTTTCTCCTCTTCCAGTTAAACAGCTCATAATTTCAAAGGAGAGATTCCATTTGAGGTGGAGGCAGCCCACTGTGACAAAGATGTAATTTTATTTTCAAGTTGTTTAAGAATGAGCTTTTGAGAGCTCATTATCTTTTAATTCTTCCTCCAAGGAATCACACCATCACAGAACTGTAGGTGTTAGAAAGGACCTCTAGAGATCATTGAGTCCAGCCCCCCTGCCAAAGTAGACTCCCTAGACCAGGTTGCACAGGAAGGCATCCAGGTAAGTCTTGAACATCTCCAGAGAAGGAAACTCCACAACCTCTCCAGGCAGCCTGTTCCAGTGCTCCATCACCCTCACTGTGAAGAAGTTTCCACACACATTTGTGCAGAACTTCCTATGCCTCAGTTTTTGCCCATTTCCCCCATCCTATCACCACACGTTGCTGAGAAGAGCTCAGCCTCATTCCTTGGCCTCCCACTCCTTCGATATTTATAGATGTGGATTAGAGCACTGCATATCAGAACGATATGCATTGACAGTGAGAAACAGCAGCCATGCCACAGCAGAGACTGCCACTACTCTTTCCTCTGTTGTCAAGAAGTTTCATCCCAGTTTATTCAAAGATAATCATTTTTGAAGCGATAATGGGACCATTAACTCTTATAGGTCCCCATTCCTCAACAATCCACCCAGCACTCAGCCACAGGGAGGCCAGGTATCTGTTATAGTTCCAAATGAGCATCAGCTATATTCAAATTCAACACAAAACATTTAGTCCTCACCATTCACTATAATGAATACCAGAGAACAATGAAAAACTACGTAGCTGAACCGTACATAAAGGACTCCTGAGTTGAAGATGAACAAACAGTTTCTCTGGCAGTTCTTACCCTCCAGATGCAATGTGAGCATCATGCAGTAGACCTGACGTGCTATTAAAGAGAAAATATCTGGCATGATTATTTTGCCATATAAAAAAAGTAGGCAGTGTAAGCATAGTTTTTAGAAACAGCAAACTAATAATACACTTGAACTTTTGAGAAGTTACAGAAGCAGTCCTGTACTCAGACACTCATTGCAAAGCATCATCGTAATAATGGAGAACTTATGGGTTTAATAGGCGAATAAAAATTAAGAACACTAATAAAAGATATCCACTAATTCCCAAAGCATTAACCAGATTTAAACCTGCATGCTTTTAGTTACCTCTTAAGCATACAAGAACTTTGAAGAGGCACAGTTCTTTGTGTTTCTACACAAAATAAATAAATAAACAAACATGCACTTCACCTCATCCAAGGATCATCCTGTGCAAACTCAGGAAAACAGAGCCAAACAACAGAAAAAAAATGCAAATCAACAGTACTCAATCTTCTCAAGTAGAAAGCTTTATGTTTCAGTCTAAGGGCAGAGGGGGTCAGTGCGACAGTTTTTCCCTCAACTACACATAAACCTGCATTTTCAAGTAGCACCAAAACAGCAAATCATTATTAGCCTTCATTGCATATGCAATAACCATATCTGGATGGGACAAGCCCTAAGTCAACAACTAGCTAGAGCACCATTGCCTTGCCCACTGCCCCCTGAGAGGCAGATGCTGAGTCAACAATACAGTACTCAGAATCAGTACATGATTCAGGAGTTTATAGATACTAACCAGCACTAGTGATTCCAAAAGCAAGACACTACAGTTCAAAGCAAGTATGACTGCAGTCCGTTATTCCTAAAGCTTATTCCTAAAGCTACAGGTTATTTTGGTTTAGTTAAAACGTGTTTAAACCTTCACCCAGAGTAGTCAAGAGGCTACAACAAAGCACAGTAGCCAAGCTTTGTCCAACCGGAAAAATAGTCAGAAGGCTAGGTGTCAAGAAAGGAAAGGCCCAGGAACAAAAACAAACTCCTGAGAGATGCAGGCTGGAGGTGATATCTTTGCCAAAGACCAAAGGGACATGAAGTACATAGGGATATGCCAAACACCCAACTTCTACAAGCACTAAAGCTTCCATATCTTTTCAGAAAGGGATGCAGTTCTCAAGTCTTCTCCCTTCAGTTCTTTGGGAAAAGGAGGTCCCATATTTCTTGCTTTCTCTCCTGTAAGTACAGGAAGCAAAAGCTTTTTTTTGACTAACAGTAAGATTGAGAGAGAAATTGAAAGCATTTATCAACCTTGACCAATTAAGTATTGCCATAGCCCTTTGAAAGCTGTTTACTGAAGTTCAGAGGGGAAGAGAAAAACACCACGAAAGTTTGTAATAAAATTACAAAGAAAGACATCGAATAACTAGGAAGTTATGTGAGAAAAACAGTTTGGAAAGCCTCCACCCTGACTTCATCACCCTACACAGAATTCTCCCAAGTCAGGAAGGACTGGAACTACTAAAACCACTGCTCAAATCCCCTTGCCACTGGTCCGGTGGGAAGTTCGCACCTTGTCACAACGGTTCTGTCTCCGAACTAAAAAAATAATATATATAAAAAAAAAAAAAGAAGGCGACAGGACGAAGATCATCTGGCACCCACTCACTGCTGGTACGGCACGGCCGCCACCAAGACGCACAGACAGAGCAAAAAAAAAAAAAAAAAAAGAAAAACAAATTATATCCTAGGTATAGTCTAACACATCACATTTTGGTGAGCAGCTCTAAAATAGACATATTATAATTGATCCTAGAATCTTTTTATCCTTTGCCTCATGATGCACCAACACGGAATATGGTATTTTGTTGCCTTTTATTCCTAACCAAAACCAAAATAGCAAATGTCAGGAGAAGGGCAAGGAAAATAACTGAAGAACATGTAGGGATGGATTAAAGACAGAAGAGACCAAATATCATCCAGAAACCAGTAGCTAAATTCGCATTGATTTCAGTGGCACTTAGGTTACATTTTTAGAAGTATTTTGGGATGGTTAAATTCTGAAGTCCTTCCTCATATGGAAATCCCACTCAGCACTGTGGGAGGTGGTGGTGATAGGAGGCATATATATGTGTGTGCATATGATTGTATGATCCATACAATCTTAGCCTTGGCTAAATTGAGTAAATTTTGTAACCTAGAAACATTATAATTAAGTAAGATTTGGCAACAGATGCCATTCTTTTTTAAGGTTTCAAAATAATAGAAATAAAATTGCAAATAGGCAAATGTATTAGAAAACAACCCTTCCATGAATTAGAACTCCTAAGCCTGCACTATGCAGCCAGAGATTTGTCAGGTGGGTAACATCATCCCTCTAATCTCCCTGTGAGGTTGTGACTTCAAAGACTGCAAGACTTTCCGGGCAGACATCACATCTTCCTGTGTGTTTCTGAACAACTTGAACCAATGAAGTCATGATTCTGCACAGCTGCCACGATCAGTTTTTTTTTCTTGGCGGTGGCTTTACTATTTATTAGTTCTGAAGCCAGGGGAGCAATTCACAGGGTTTATTTGTAAGTGTGCCTGTTCCCACCTTGGCTAACTCAGCAGGGACAGAGCCTGGGAGGTGGCCAATGCTTTCCAGCTGGGATCGCAGAGGCTGCTTTGGACAGCATGCAGAAGAGCCAATACCTGGCTTCCTCATGGGTTATGTAAGGATTTGTAGTAACGTTCCCCTTGATGGGAGAAAATAGGAATAAGATGGGATTTTAGGAGCTGTGTTAATAATGAATGACAGAATGGTGGTTAATAGATATCTGTCTGTAATTCCATTATACTACAGGCACAGAGGAAACTTCATTTAATGCAGGATTCTCATTTTTCCAGGGCTGTAATGCAGCGTGCAGTTAAAATTAGGCTGTCTGGTTAATTGTCAGTGTNGGTCAGCAGCGGGGGCCAGGAGCCCGGCCGTACCTTGAAGTAGCCGCCCTCGTAGAGAGTATTGGGGGGCCCGAAAATCGCTACCTCCCAGTTGTAGAGGTCAGATTCGTCGACCAGCGTGATGCGGAAACCCTCCACTGGCTCCTCCTGCAGCGACTTCAGCTCCAGCATCAGCGCCTTCTGCGAGCTGCTCATCTGCTGCTGGGCCATGGCGGCAGCGCCGCCACCTTACAAACCCCTCCCCACACCGACAACAACCGCCGCCACTTCCTTTTGTGACGGCGCCTGCTCGCGGTTGACCTCAGCGCCTCTCCACGCCCCGCCCACACCAGAGTGCTTAAAGGGGCAGTGCCACTGCACCAAGAGTACCACATTACTCGGTACAGCCTGCCTACACGGGAGATGAGGGGGAGTATGTAAGTGGGTCCACGGGCACTCTTTCCCTCAGCGAGTGTGGAGGGACCAGGCCCTAGCAGAATGCATAGGCAGCCATGTCAGCACAGGTTTGAAATGGAGAAGCCACCATAACATATCAATTTTCCTGGTGAGATGATGGAAAGAGCCAAGAGGGGCAGGGGCATGGTGGGCAGACACCGTCCTGCAGTGGCTTCCCAAGGACAGCCTGCTAGCACAACCATAGCAGACCCATTGCAGTGCTGATACCATAAATTGATTGATCAGGAAACTTTCTAAGAACACTATAGGTGATAGGTGGATAGTTGGACTGGGTGATCCTGTGGGTCTCTTCCAACCTTGGTGATTCTATGATTCAAGTTGTAATATCAGAAAGCAGATAATCTTTAATATCAGCACTGGATGCATAGGGGCTATCCTCCTATAACACAGCTTACACAAGATCTTCAGCTTATATACACTACATGTATTACATACGCAGAAGTTTTCCCAGAGCTATAGTACATATTCAGTGACTGATTCCAAACAGAAATTATATCCTTTGTACAAAGACTCACCAGAACTTCCTTATCTCCTTGGTCCAGAGACACAGCTCTTCCTGTTATCTAAAGAAACCGCAGGGCCATCAGTGAACACTAACAAGTTTAGCAATATTGTTACAACTTGCACGAATCTCATTTTCCTTTAAGGGTTTGTAACTAACATGCTACCACCCTGACTATACCAATTTATTATATCTCTATCTATTATATTATAAAACAGTAATTACAGCATCATAACATAACACACAATACTACATGCAGCAATATATGGTTAACAGAATTAATAATACCAAATAGTAATGTAGCTGACATACCAAACAAATGGTAGAGTTAGAAAAATTGTGATGGAAAAAGACAATCAAAACAAAGGGAAATGCTCACCCACACCCTAGGCTTATGGTAGGAAACTCCACCAAGGAAGAATCTCCAAAAAGAGATCTTTCCCCAGCAGCGGTCAGCCCTTAAATGGAGTCTATGAGAGGAGAAGTCAGACTCCAACCCTTCTGGTCACACAGGTGAACTGCCTTCACCTGCACTCCCACAGCTGACTCAGTGCTTGCCTCAGGTGGCCAATCAGTGGTTCAGGCTATGATTCAACAGTTCCCATACAAGCAATAACAAAGACAGTTATTCAAAACAGTTTCCTCAGCCAAGACCATCAGGTAACCATGAGGTCAGCTTATCCCAGACCTCCTTTAAACCCCATGAGGTGTCATCAAAGGATATTTGATGATATAGAGAGAAAATAGTTTCAGTTACTGTTATATCTTTTTCTATTCTTCCCAATTCATCTACATAATGGAAAGATAAAGTATCAATAACTGCACATACACTACCCTGGCTAGCCAGTAAGAAATACAGGGCCACACAGTTTTCTACAGCTATTTGTTGGATTATCCCAATTTCTCTTTGCAGTCTTAGTAAGTCGCCTATGGTGGCATTAGAGAGCATCTCCAAGGATGCAGACAAGTTAACTATCGCTTTCTCCAATTCACTGACTTCTAGCTCAGAGATGCTATACAAAAGCCCCTTTTGTTTCAAAGATTGTTGTGGAGTGCACGGACAGCTGGAGGCATCTCCACCTGCACAGGGCTGTCAGGAACAAGGACGATAAAGGGAATATCTTAATGCTTATCACCTTCCAGGCTATTCCCAAGACACGGTGGCTTGGCCTTGTGTGGAGGCCTCAGCTTCTCTGATGTGGACAAGCCTGCACCAGACTGTTGCAGTATGCTGGACATGCCATTACTATATGCAACCCAAGGAGAACTGGACAGTATATATATCATCAATAGTTCATGGACCAGTTCAGCCCAGATGAGGGAACCCACAGACCCATGCCCCAGGGAAGGGGGAAAAGGGCAGAAAGATGGACCTAAAAACAAAACAGCAGCAACAATCTAATGAGGAAAGCTTATAACCTAAATGAAGTATTGAAATAAACATAATATAATACAACATAATTTGAATTAAAGCTAATAAATCAAACAAAATGAGTGTCCAAAAGTGAAGGCCTTACTCTAATGCTGAAGGTGAGATGGCTAGGGAGTACACAACACAGTGATGAGCAGTAAAAGGGCAGTCTCATGACTTGCCAACAGTTCTATCTTTTCCTCCGAATGGAAAACGGAATACTGAAAAGTCAACAGTGAGAAGTCCTCTGGGAGACATTCTTCTCTTCTGAGAACCAGGTACCTGGAAATATCTACAATTTGCATAACTGGAGCACTCTGAAAGAAGGTCAGAAGCTGGAATGGCCTGCCTAGGGAAGTGGTGGAGTCATCATCCCTAGAGCTGTTCAAGAAGCATCTAGATGAAGTGCTAAGGAATACAATTTTGTAGCTTAGTGGGTAGGGATGGTGATAGGAGGATGGTTGGGCTAGATGATCTTGTAGGTCCCTTCCAACCTAGTGTTTCTATGTTTCCATTAACTTTAACTCCCAGTGCACTACATGATGTAGTGATGTGGAATACAAATAAAAAATGTAAAACCATGACAAGCAGAGGCTTGTTGTTGGGGGCCTTTCCAAGACAGGCAGAACTACATCAAAAATTTCTATGTCAGAAATGCAGTGACGGAGAGGGAGCCCCAGCCTTGCACAAGTGGATGATCTTGTATGATCAGTGGCTGAGCTGCATAAAGTTAAAAGGCTTCATAGCACTAGAGGTACTGAGAGAAAAGTTTAATAATCACATTCCAGGAGAAGAAAATGCTGAGAAGGAGACACCTTGCTCTCTGGTGACCCACAACACAGGACTCCACTTCAGTCCCCCACCCTCCAGATTCACTACAAAGATACAAAGCTTTTACAACTATAGTCACCCGTGACCAAGCTCTGCAAGAAGCCATACTAGCAGTCTGTAGAAGATATCATAAAAAGATATAGTGTACTTTTTGTGGGCGACTCCCTTTTAAAAGGCACTGAGGCTACCCACAGCCAACCTGACAGGGACTCTTGAGAGGTCCACTGCCTCCTGGGACACCAGACACATAACATCCCCATGAGGGTGCCACAGCTTGTCAAGAAGATGGACCACTGCCCCCTATTGCTCTTTCACGTGGACACAAATGCTGCTGGAAACCAGAATATGGGCAGAAACAAAGAATGCAATAAAACCCTGGGAACACAAATGAAGAACACTGGTGTCCAAGTTACCTTCTCCACAGTTTTGTCAGTTGGAGAAAAGAGGGAAGCCAGAAATAGACACTTATATCAACTCCTGGCTATGTGGCTGGCACCAGCACAAGGACGTTGGTTTTCATGATGATGAGACTGTCTTTGAAGACTATAACCTTGTCAACGGTTTACGGGCA
>VXAB01006262.1:9609-33641 GCA_013399175.1 Odontophorus gujanensis
GGCGGCGGCCAGCCCCGCCGGCCCGAGGTTGGCCTAATGCGGCCTTGGCGGGTGCGGACGGTCGTGGCCTGGCGGCGGGTCACAGCGGGGGGGAGCCGTGCTTTCAGGCTGCTTTTCGAGCTGTAAAACTGTCCGTGCTGGGAGTCCGCGGTGAGAGCTTCCCGCGCGCACATGCTTTCGATTTTGCTTCCTGGCGTTCATCTCTGAGTGTAGGAAGGGCAGAACTGAGAGGGTGGCACTGGATGTGGGACGGAGAGAAATCGCTCGGCCTCCTGTCCTTTATTCAGTTCTTAGAGAAGTTAAGAGAGGTGTTTTCATAACTTCGCGTTAAGAAGCCACTGGAGTACCAGTTCAGGTCTGCTGTGCTGTCTGTGCTTTGCCAGGAGACGCTTCTGAGCGTTTCGTGTGACACAATAAGGAGTTTGGCCCTGCATTCAGACTTGTTGAGTGGAGCTTATCAGAAGCAGCTTCTCCCAGCACTGCCGGCTCATAGAAGAGCCCTGCTGCTCTTCTGCCTCTCTCATTTGTACAACCCGGGCTTTGCACTGAAACAGATCTGTAGGCTGTGCTGAAGTCTAATTCCAAATTGTCCTTTTGATTTGAGTCTGCACTTGGGAGCCTACCAAACTGTAATACAGTGTGAGTGAAATGAGCTTGAGTGGAAACCTGCAATTTCTATGCTGTTTCCTTTTCCTCCTTTTTTTTTTTTTTTCTACCTTATTTAGTCACTTGTGTGCTCCCACAGTCCCCTAACATACAGTTTAATATCTTCTGTTTTTCCAGTTAGTCATTAAACATAGATCTTGTTGGAATATGCTTATTGTTTCCTTTACTTTGGTTAGATCTTTTTTTGATTGCCTTTGAAGTCTGCCTTGGTTGGATTCCATTACGTTAAGTATATGTTGGATCAGGGCCGTCTTCATTTAAAAATGTTACTGATGGCATCTTATGTAATAGAGTAACATTTTGGTAGTGGATGGAGTGGATGGACAGAAGACAAGGTGAGAGCGAGAACAGAATTGCACAAATGGGATATTTGCTGTCAGTGGAAAGAAATTGTGTTTGTCATTGTTCATGGTGTTACTGGGGGTTTCCTTTAATTGTTATTCATCAACAAACTCATGTCTGAGAATGCTCCTTGTTTTTTTAAGTAAGTTGTGTGGTAATTTTTTAAATTAATTTATCAACACAATAATACTAAAAAAGAAGTATAATTTTGGACAGGAACCCTTCAGGAATATGAAGTTTAAATATACTTGGTTGAAAAGCAGAATTAAATGTCAAAGTACAGTTCTGAATTCAGAACACAAATGTATATTCACGACAAGTTCAGAGTTCCTTTTCTTCTAACTTTAAAAAATCAGAGCAGTGTGAAGTTGCTTTAGCTTGAAGACTGTCAAATTTGGATCATTCTCAGCTGAACTGAAGCTTTGGTTGGAGTCTGATGGTCTCAAGTATTCTCTTTGGAGAAAAATTTCCATTGCCTTTTTTGTCTTGGCAGTACCAGTTTTCATTTACAGCTTATGTCAGTTGCAGTCTCCAGTTAAAGGGCTGAAGGCTTTCTAGGGAGTTGGGCATCAACAGATGAATGCACTTAGTTTCTCTCAAAGTTCCCAACCTTCATGGCTTTGGTCTGAGCAGGCCTGAAGAGAGGTGGAAGAGTGTTCTTGGGCAGTTATCCCTTTTGATGGAGATTACATGGGTGGTTGGGGGACAGGATGGGTAACACGTTGCCAACCTCTAGCTCCTAATACCTTTCTGAAATGGCTTATATTTTCTGTGTGCTCGGTATCCACAGGTGCTTTTATGCAGCATTTAACTAAAACTCTTCGGCTACTAGAGTTCAGTACATTAAAATTAATCCTTAGATTAAATAATTAAATATTTAAATAGTTACTTCAGACAACAGCAGGTTTGTTCTTGGAACTTTGATCTTGTATGCAAAGAGTCCTCCATGGGAAATACCTGACATACTTTTTCATTTATTCAAATCTGGCTCATAAAATTAAAAGCAAATGAGAAAACCCTCAGTAGCTGGCATGTAACCTTCACACTGAACACTGAGCAGTACCTCCGCGGAGCTGAAAGTGTTCTGCACTGAGTGTGTCAGTATTACCAGTGGAGTTTGGGGAGGGGAACACAGGCTCAGGAGAACTGTCACCTTCTCTGCTCCTGTTCAAACATGTTAGGGGCACGGGCAGACTCAGTGTGAGTGTAAATGACGAGTGGTGACAACACAGGTACAACTCAGTCCTGTCACTGTGGGATGTAAATCCTACTTCTTGCGGGACAAATATGTTTGCGATTGTGATGTTCATGTGTGAGTATTAATAAACAGAAGCATGGCTCTTAGGGGAATTAAAGTTGTGACATACCTTCAGGTCATACAGTGTAAATGTTTTGTGGTGTATGTTTTTAAACATCTTGATCACGTGATCCAATTTACTTTCTTTTTTAGGTGAATTTTGCATTTCTTAATACGCGCTTGCCTGGTGGCAGACAGTAAAAGCTTGCCCTGTGGTATATGACTCAGGTGACAGCACAGCCTCATTTCCTCACAACCGTGTTCACGTCAAGCTGGACGCACCCGTTAGTTTGCAGGGAGGCCTTCCTGGCACAGGGGAAGCGTGTGCAGGGGCCTTCCTATGTGGACCTGGTGCCCCTGAGTCCTGTGGGATTTCCTCCAGTGTCCGCTGTGCTCCTGATGCTTTCTCACTAAAATCTTCACCCAGCAGGAGATAGAAGAGTCAGTTACTGACTTTGCACCAAATGTGCTGCTTATGTGTTTCAAGGTTGATGTACATTTTTAGTAGTGACTCTCTGAAGAAAGTTTGTTGTCATAGAGCTCTCAATATTTGAGGTGTGGTTCCACTGTTAATAAACGTTTCAGTGAAGGCTATTTATTTTTGGAGATCCTGGTGCTTCTACAGTTGCTGTTGGCAAACGTAACAGTATGCAGCTCCAAAAAAGAGTCTGTACAGCTTTTACATTTTAGTTAATCACGTTTGTCTGTTGATGGCTTTGTTCCTTTTATTTCTGCAGAAGTGAAATGGCTCTTTTTCTGTGTTTGTAGATTGATTTGGATACTATTGATGTCAGCAATCTCAACAGGCAGTTTTTGTTCCAAAAGAAACATGTTGGAAGATCAAAAGCACAGGTGAGGAAAACGTCAAAGCTCAGGCTTTACTCATTGGGTACTATTTTGTGGACGTTGTTAGCAGCATGCCATGGCTTTGTTGATGCTGCTAAGAGGTAAGTGGTGGTTGGTTGCTCATGGCTGTCTGCCAAGTTTCATTTTAAAGTATTGAAATCTGTAAGGTAGTCAATTTACTCAGTACTTTACTGGTACTGAGTCTCTTCAGAAAGAAGGAAGAAATAATAAGTGTTGTTTTTGTTTTTGTTTTGTTTTGTTTTTATTTCTAGGTTGCCAAGGAAAGCGTGTTACAGTTTTATCCAGAAGCTAATATTATAGCTTACCATGATAGCATCATGAAGTATGTTTGTTTTTAAGCTCTAATTACGTGTTCTGATTTGCAAGTACTGTTATTTAAATGCTGCAGTGGTGTGCTTTAAGGTACTTCACAAACCTTCTGCAATAAGGTAGCTGTAAATACGAGGCTGCATTGCACGAGTGGGAGTGTGGATTTTGCATGAATTTTATTACGTTCTGGTAGCTGTAGTCATTTGCTTGAGTCTAATTTTCACTTTATTAGTAACATTACTACTTGAGATTCTGTGCTGTAAGGATTTCTTGATATCATGAGTGATAATTAGAGAAAAATAAGTGTCAACGTTGAGTACTTGATTTAAGAAAAAAAAAAAAAAGGTCGTTTTTTTCATAGGGCATAGAATCATGGAGTGGTTGGGGTTGGAAGGCAGGCGTAAATATTGCTCAGTTACCAAACAGTTAAAATCTAGTCTTTGTGATCCATAGCAAGTTAGTGAAGTGCAAGATCACTTAACTTTTCATTAGCTATTTCCCAGCTATTAATGTGTATTTGTCCAGTCTTCACAAAAGGTCACATTCTCTAATATTAAGGTTTCAGCTCTGATGATGCTATTAGCCACTGAAACATTGGCTCATCGCATCCTTCTCCTAAAAATATAAAACCATTAATCCTGTTTCCTTGCTTTTCTGCCAATTTTGCTGCTGCCTTTAAGTCAGAATATGCAATGCGAAGACACTAAGGTGTCACAATTTTCAAGTCCCTCATCTTGCTTCCTAAGGGAACGCAGGCACGATCAAAACCAATTGAGCTCTCCTGCTGTAGTGAGATATCAACAGTCTGATGAGCTGTGGTAATTACAGTGTGCACATCTTACTCTCAGCTGGTGGTTTTTAAGGTCAGTTATCAGAGATAGTGCAAATTAGTCATTAGGTCAGAGCAGTATAAACTCTTCTTTGCTTGCCTGTTTCATTGGTCAAAGTGGCAGTAATATGAATAGTGTCCTTCCAGTGACATAACTTCTGCTTCTACCCAGCTTTAAAATGGGCAGGAGACAAATGGGGTTCTTAAAGGCTATCAGTCAATCTATAGAGTGTGTAATTCATACATGAACATCAGTCTGCCCTTTCCGTGTGTGTTGTTTCTGTTGTGGCATAATAACCAACAACTTTGATGTGCCATTTTGAATATTGTTTTTCTTTTCTGTAGCCCTGACTATAACGTAGAGTTCTTCCGCCAGTTTACCTTGGTTATGAATGCTCTGGATAACAGAGGTGAAGTTTTCACTGTGATTTTGTATTGAAGATGAAAGTACTGTTGCTTGTTCACAGGAACAGAACTCTAATGTGTTCCACTAATAGTTCTCGAGCAATAGCAGTTAAATAAGTATCCTCTTAACCTAGCTATAGTTTAACTAATGCTTTTGTGCATTGTTAGAACCATGAAAGCATAGTCGGAGCTTTACAGGTGCTTTGAAAGTAAACAAGTCTGTTGTCTTGCTGCTTTATGGAAACTGATCAGTATTCTGTGTAAATGCATAATTATTAAATCGTGTGCTGTATTTAATAGCGCCAGTATGTTTTGTGTCAGATGGTCAGCTGGCTTTGTGGAAGAGGCATAGTGCTATCTGTAGTGAAATAAGGCAAATTCAGGACAAATGTGTGTGTAGGAGGCTAGGCTGAGTTTGTAGAAGTTAAACTGTTTTCGACTTACTCACATTTCTGTAAAACCTCTTGCTTTGCAGCTGCCCGTAACCATGTGAACAGGATGTGTCTGGCCGCTGATGTTCCTCTTATAGAGAGCGGAACTGCAGGCTACCTTGGTCAAGTAACAGTTATTAAGAAGGTTAGCTCATGTGCTACTCTTGTCACTTCAAGTTTAAATCATTGTCTATTTTAGACAACGGGGAGTTGGGTGCTCTGAGATAAAGTTACAGTTCAGATAGTAGCATATACTGCTGGGAGCCTCGTGGTGTTACAACTGAATATTTCACTTTTCCCCAGGGAGTGACGGAATGTTATGAATGTCATCCTAAACCAACTCAGAAGACTTTTCCAGGCTGTACAATCCGAAACACACCATCAGAACCTATCCATTGCATTGTGTGGGCCAAGTATTTGTTTAAGTAAGTCTTTTTTCCTTTTTGTCTTTCAGAATAGGAGCTGTGACTCTCTTACTGCAGGTTTCTAAAAGTACAGATCGAGAAATTAAGGACACAGTTTGAAAGCCGCTGTAGATAATAGCAAAAACCTCCATTTCTTTGACATTTTTTCTGTTTTTTAAAATATGCAGATAACATGTCAGTGCTTAAACCTTGTTCTGGTACCACAGAAAATAAGGCAGAGGGAGAACAACTGTAAAACAGAGTCAGGTTTGCTGGGATCACTGAGATAGATGAACTGCTGAGGGAGTTTATGCGTCTGTTTTACTAAACTCATTTATCGTTTGGATTTTCTGTGTTGTCCATGTGAAGTCTGCATGTGATGAATTCCAACAATTTAAAATGCAGTGGATGAAGTAGCACTCTGATAGCAAGAATTCTAAAGTGGGCATACGCCAGTTAGCAAATATTTCAGTCTTTTATAAGGTATGATTAAAATCTAGTGTTGCGTTGTTCTTAATTGCTATACAGTCAGTTGTTTGGAGAGGAAGATGCTGATCAAGAGGTCTCTCCTGACAGAGCTGATCCTGAAGCTGCCTGTAAGTGTGATATAAACTGTACTTACCCTGTTACTGAAATGTGTCAGAGGTGGACTTGCTTCTGTCCATTTCTTAAACTTACGGTTCAGCCCCGTTTTCTTCTAAGAGGATTCCACTTACGCTGCTTGTGAACAGCATGAATTTAGGGCATGCAAGCAGCAGGTCCCCTTTGTGTCCATCATACTTACTACTATGTATTAAAAGTATGAAGTGATTTAATTATTGTTAGTTTTTTGTTTAACACTGTGCATCAAGTTAACTGTTTGTTAACTTGATGTAATGTGTTGTGTGGCCAACATGCAAATGCCAATGTTTTGATAGTTTCGGTTGTCAGAATTGCAACCATTGTGGGAAGCCTAAAATTTTAATGAAATGATTACTTCAGCTGTTGTGAAAACCATTTAATACAGTGTGAAATAGGTCTCTGTCATTCACTAGTTGTCTTCAGAGAGAGTGTGGGTAGAGCAGCTGTGAGGAAGTCAATGCACTTTGTAATCATGAAGTTCCAGTTAATACACCCAGGTTTGTGATAAATGGTTTAGATGAGTAAACTTATTTAGACTCCTATTCCGTCTGGAGCAATTCCCCATGTGCACAGAGCAGTGCAAAGTGAACTTGAAGTGAAAATTAAATATTACTGGTCTTTGCAGGGCAGCATGTTTTTCCTTTATATTGGATTTGATGGAGTACTTCCTTCCCTGCAGGTGGGAGGCTTAGTTTCTGAAGCAAGGACTGAAAACTGAGTGCTGTTTAAGAATTAAAAGTAGAAGAATGCTTCACAATACAGAATGACTAGACAATGAAATACTAGGCAGATGTTGGTGCAGATAAATATAAAATAATGCGTTGGAGAAAGGAGGGGAGAACATTCACAGATCTGTGCATGAAATGATGATTTTCTGAGTTGATTTTTTTTATTCAGTCAAGATTTTAGTAGTTGTCTGAAAATACCAACTTTCTGCTGACTAGTAGCCAAGATAACAATTGCTGGACATGACTAGGAAAAAAAAATGAAAATGAGCTGCACGTGAATGGATGGAATATTATCATATAGGGATGACCAGAGGTAGGAAGCTGATAAGGTTCTGATGAGACTAAGACTCTTAAGCAAGGAAAAGAGACTGCTAAAAGGAGATCATTAGGGATTTATGAAATTACAACACAATGAGAAGAAAGCAAATAGGAAATAATTGCTCATTGTTTCTGCCAGTAAAAGAATTTGATGGCATTAAGTTAAACTAGTGAACTGTAGTTGTAGAGATGAACAGACACAATTGCACTGTGTCTAATTTAGCTTTTATTGGGAGCAGTAAAGCCATTTTATGGTGATTTAATAATTTTGATCATTAACACTATGGGAAATACTTGGATAGGATTTCCTTTTTTTTTCTGTTAACTAACATATTTTGTTAATCTTTTATTTATAGGGGAACCAGCAGAAGCAGAAGCCAGAGCACGAGCATCTAATGAGGATGGTGAGATTAAACGTGTTTCAACTAAGGAGTGGGCTAAATCAACTGGATACGATCCAGTTAAGCTTTTCACTAAGGTATATTTTTTTCCTCCTGATAAATATCTTTATTTGAAGTGCATGAGATGTTTTAAAGTTCAGTCAAAATCTATTTTGAACACTAAACGTTGGGCATCACTCATGCAATTGTATTATGACTTGATCAGTTTGATGTTTTGTTGTCTTATGGCATTCCATCTGTGTCTGTATGGACAACTTCAGCAGCTTCTCCATATGTTAGAGAAAAAGTCAGTTGAGTTGCTTTAATATGAGAAGATAAACTCTTGAATTCTGTAGAAGTTTCACTGCACCTCATCAGACTCAGTCTGAGGATCAAAGATGTATAATCTGTGCCCTGTATATAATCAGATGCTGGTATAAGAAAACATAAACTCTTAGGAGTTTTGCTTCAAAGTAGTGGCAAAAAGTGTATATAGAGAGGAAATTATTATAGAATGGAGTGTTGATAGATAGTGGGATTTTTCCTTGCGGAATTAATTGGCATGTAGGTGCCAGAATCGTAGGGGGATAGCTGTAAATAGCTTCACATGGACCCACTGTTTGGACGACTGTTTCTTGATTTTGGTGCCCCCAAATTAATGAGAGCTGTCTACTTTCTGCACAAAGTGTTGAGAGTTGTTTTTTTTTCTTGTGAAGTTCGATTCTATATTTATAATTCAAAATATTGTCAAGGAGATAAGCAAAAACACATAAATCTAATGCTGTTTTTCAGTTTCAAAGGAGATGAAAAAATAAAATATTTATTTTTCCTCCTTTTATTTTTTTAATGTTTCCTAGCTTTTCAAAGATGACATTAGATATTTGCTGACAATGGATAAGCTGTGGAGGAAAAGGAAGCCTCCAGTGCCTCTGGATTGGGCTGAAGTACAAAATCAAGGTAACTGTCACCTCTTGTTTGTTAATGCAGCTCTGTACATGTGCATTTTCTCACTGTCAAGTACTGATACTGAGCATACGTCTTCATAACTCCTGAAGATTTTTTTTTCCTATAAGAAAACATTTTTTCTAAAAACTGTTTTGGAATTCTTATTTTGAATAACATTGTTGGTTATGGAAAATTCCTGTTTCACAAAATATCATACCAGTTCATTCTTGGAGACCTTAGAGATGCTGATACTTCTTTATCTAAAAGCTGCGAACTTAAATTTGTTCTAACTTGTGCACATCTGTTGATAGGATAAAGTATAGCGATAGCTTAAGAATACTGTTCTTCAGTTTAGAAAGTATTTAGTTCAGTTGACAAATTCTTAGCTTTTTGAGAGAGTTGTTTGGAATTTGTAAATATTCCTGGTATTATTTTTTTCTGTTCCTAAAGAGAAAAACGTACCTGACCAACAAAATGAATCCTCCTCAGTTTTGAAAGATCAGCAGGTTCTTGATGTCAAGAGCTATGCACACTTGTTTTCAAAGAGTGTTGAAACCCTGAGACTTCATCTGGCTGAGAAAGGTGATGGAGCAGAGCTTATATGGGATAAGGTTAGTTTACCACATAGTAAGAAACACGTATATTCTGTGTACTTAGTACAAATGTTGGAGTCACTTAGTTTAATTACACTGTAGTGGTACTGTGGACAAAAATGGCTGACACATCACTAAAAGCACTCCCTGTAAGTAAACAAATATATACTTTGGATACTTCGTATGTCTTTGAATGTATGGGTTAAGTATTGTGATGAAAAATAATTTTACCAACTTTGAAAAGCACAAATTAAGAAGTAGTTGCCATGTTTTCATTTTGAAAATATTTTAATAATACCACTCCATTTTTCCTTTGCTGTAGCATTCCCTAAAACTTGTTCTTGTACAGTGGTTTGTAGCTAGAGTTGGACTTAGCTCTGCCAGTGGGTGTATGGCATATTACAAGATCTTCTGAAGAAAAATAAGAAGCAAAGTACCAGAGACAGTGTGATCAGTGACAGAGTAGTCAGTTGTCACCTGACATAAGAAAAAAATGTGGTGTGTTAGCATGGGGGGGACCACAACCAAAATAGAAAAACAGTATTACAACAGTTGAGAAAAATACTTGTTTGTAAAACACCAGTGTTTTATTAACACTAATGCAGTATTAAAATACTGAATACATTTTCTAAACATGTTTTTAAAGCACTGCTGCTCTGTCCAAACATACAATTTAAAACAGGAAGTCACATGCTTTGAAATGGAATATTTTACAGGCTTTTTTTGGGTGGTTTTGAAGGTAGTAATTTTAGGAACCGTATGTTGCAAAGTTTTCCCAATGTGTAGTCTGATTTTTAAATGCACTTTCCATTAACTTCTTGTCAGGATGACCCTTCTGCAATGGATTTTGTCACTTCTGCTGCAAACCTCAGGATGCATGTTTTCAGTATGAATATGAAGAGCAGATTTGATATCAAGTGTAAGAGTTAATATTATGTTTTATTTAATAATCTAAATTTCTGCATTTCTTTTGCTGTTAAAAATATATGCACTCTTGCTTCTTTTGCAGCAATGGCAGGAAATATTATCCCAGCTATAGCTACTACTAATGCAATAATAGCTGGTCTGATAGTGTTGGAGGGTTTGAAGATTTTATCAGGAAAAATAGATCAGTGTAGAACGGTAAGTGGGAATAAGACACTTCTATTTTCTTGTTATTCATTATTTATTCAACAGTCACATTTAGCCTTCTTTTAATAGTGTGTAGTTTTACTCTGTATCACTTTTTGTTACAGTAGATTCTTAATGTGTGTCATGGTTTTGTGGTTGTTGTTGTGTTGTTGATATTCCACATCATGACATCATGTGGTGTATTGGGAGTTGAAGGGTGGCCCGTACGGTTAGGATGTGTTAGGAACTTTCACCCAGCACAGACAGTAAAGTGGAAGTCTCGCGGGCTGCAGAGTTCCAGCTGATTTCAAGAAAATTGGCTGCTGGATAAGAGAGAGAAGCAGACTGACATCACTTGACTTTCATGTTACAGCTCTGTTTGGCAGTAGCTGTTAGTGCAGGTGTTGTCGTGGGCTGGCTGTAATACACACTTTCTGCTGTTCAGTAGGCATGTCAAAGAGGATTAGGAAACAGGACAACCTGGGAGTCTGAGAATAAGTCTGTAAGAAAACAGGTTTGATGAGCACTTTACTTACAGAATAACTTGTTTCATTCTTGCTGTATTCAAGATTTTTTTGAACAAGCAGCCAAATCCCAAAAAGAAGCTATTGGTTCCTTGTGCTTTGGATCCACCAAATCCTAACTGTTATGTATGTACAAGTAAACCAGAAGTGACTGTGAGACTTAATGTACACAAGGTTACTGTGCTAACGCTCCAGGACAAGGTAAATCCTAAATATTAGCTATGGCTTTTGCTTTGATTCCAGTATTAAAGATTTTGTTTGGTATATTTTGACTGAATGTTAGCTTTGTTATATTTGCTCTACTCTGCATTTTTTCTCTGGTAAAAGAAAAGCTAGATTAGCCAGTATGCATCTTGTTTGTGTATTCTTGTGTATCTTGTCAAAGAATACATTTTGTCTTTTAAAGTCTATTCATAACTAACAGGAAAATCAATATTTCATTTGAATAGTTTAGTAGCTATATTACAGTTCTGTACTAGCAACTGATTTCTACCATTTTATGAAAGGAGTATTTAAAAAATCAAATCAACACGTTATCTGAACTTGTAAATGTGAGATTGCAAGTGTCACAGGCATTATTTTTTTGTGACTGGATCCTGAGATTTCAGGTAACAAAAAGATAGTTTTTATTATTAGTTTTATTTTATTACTATTTTTCTGAACATGGGCCAGGATAGGAAAAACAGCATAATTCAAGGTGAATTCTTTTATGAGCATTATAAAAGCAGATATTGATTATATAATCAAATTAATCTTTTCAGATAGTGAAAGAAAAATTCGCTATGGTAGCACCGGATGTACAAATAGATGATGGAAAAGGAACCATTCTTATCTCTTCAGAAGAAGGAGAAACAGAAGGTATTTGTTTTGAAAGTTTTTAGATAAAAGTAGATAAAAACTAGTAAGGAACTGCAATATAAGGAATTGAAGTATAGTAAGTGGTTTAGTGCTCAGCCTGTAGAGTAATAATTAAAGAGAACTGGATTTGCAAGTATGTAAGTGGCTTAAAAATAGCTGGTGGTGTTCTCTAGCTTATCTGCTGTTCTGCTTTCCCATATAAAGAACTATCACTTGGAGCATCAAGATTCCACTCAGGAATCAGGTATTCACAGTTATAAAAAGGCAGCAGTTATCTTCACCTGTTTGTAGTTCCTTTCACTTTCTCATTTGTAGGTTCTTAGACTGTGTTATTTTCATGTTGCTTGTAAGCATTATTACAATACACATCTCCAGAAGATGTTCCTAGATGTAATAACAGTTAAGTGACCATGATACTTGAGAAGTAGATAAGTCAAAATGTGCAATTTTAACTTCTGATAGGTTTATATGTCAGCTTTTACTTTCAAATTTAAGTATTAATGTTCAGTTTATAGGTTAAACTCCTGGACTACTCATTTCTTAATAGTAAAGACAATCTTATATATATAGCTGTATGCACCACTGTGTTCTACTATTTTTCTAGCAAATAACCATAGGAAATTATCAGACTTTGGAATTCGAAATGGCACTCGACTCCAAGCAGATGATTTCCTCCAGGATTATACTCTGTTAATCAATGTGCTTCATAGGTAAGAATTCTGAAATAATTATTTTTGTGTATACATGTTGAATAATTCCACAGGGAGTTTCCAGTTATGAACTTTAAATCTGTGAATAAAGCTAAAACATTAAGTTGCTTATATAATTAAATTAAAGATATATATCTATTTTTTAATAAATTGATATAGTTCAGTGTGTTGTATTTCTTAATTTCTATTTTATTACAAAAGTCATTGGTAAGATTTTATCTGAACAGTTTGCTCATTATGCAACATAAAAATAGTGCAAAGCTAAATTTGCTTTTTGGGCAGCTAAAAAGTGAGAAACAGCTGTGTAAAAACAAATAAAAACCTGCTGAAGTAGTAAGTCCTCTGCCTGCATTCAAATATGGCAATGCAAAGGGATCACATTGAAATAATTGGTGTTGTGTATTTAACTTTGGATAAGTAATACACGTATTATATAGAGTAAATGAACACAGTGCAATTTCAGTGCAAATAGAAATGTGAGATTGAGGAAGAAAGTAATCTAAGGTAATGACTTCCTTTCTTTCTTGAGCATTTTATGACATGGCACTGACAGGGGAACAGTATTCATGAATAGATAAAGCACAAATTAGAGAGGAGGGATGAACAGATTTTCCTTCTTTTTAGGTATATTTTCCTTACTTTGTCCCAGTTGGAGGATGCTCTGATAATTTGAATATTTTGTTTGTGGAAAAAAGAAACAAACATATTTTTGGTGTTTAAAACTGAATACATTTTTTCTGCAGTGAAGACCTAGAAAAAGATGTCGAATTTGAAGTTGTGGGTGACACCCCTGAAAAAGTTGGCCCTAAACCATCAGAACCAACATCCAAAAACATTACCAATGGTAGTGATGATGGAGCACAACCTTCAACATCAACGGGTAAATAAAAGTCAATATTAAATAAAATGAAGTAGTCGTTCAGTCCAATTAAAATACTTGAATTTTATGACTTAACTTTGCCAACATGAAGTGAAAGACACTCAAGTTGCCTCTGTATAAATATAATATTAAACAGCAAAAATGCACAGACTGTTTCAAAGGTTTATTGTAAATACATTTTATTATATTATTTAACTTGCAAGTGCTTGAGGGAGGGTGTCAACTTAAACACACTATTTACATTTGGTGATCTTATATGGGGATTTAAATAAAGTTAAACCCATTCTGTCTCATGGTCACTCTATTGTTTGACAAAAAAAGAATCAAATCTGTTGCTTTGTCCCTAGAGATTAGAAGTTACTTTGTGGATCTCGTTGTTCACATTTTGTTCTGTTAATTTAAGAAGATGCCTTTCTAAGCCTGCTTAAAAATAATTATTTTTCACCTGCTGAGTAAGGCACAGCAAAACAAAAAAGTATTTGCTACCCAAGAAGTACCACCATGACTTTTTTAGTACAGGGTATTCTCTTGAACATGCTCAGAATAGCTTAACTCAAATACAGGATGTGTAAGCAGTGAAAGCTAATGTACTGGAAACATTGTGGTGTTTAGTTATATCTGTAGTTCCATCTTAAGCTTTTGGATGATGTTCCTTTGCCTGTAGAGAGTCCTACTTAAGGTAGACCCAGAAGTGTGGAGTCACTTGCATCTTGTGTTTTGTTTCATGAAAGATTAAATGGTAAGAGTACTGATACAATTTCAAATTAAGTAAAAAACAACCCCCCACCCCAGATAGCATTGGAAACTAGCACAAAATTTATTTTTGAAATGAGATTGTACTTGAAGTCAGCCAGATGTCTTCAAAGTTCATGTTGCTTCTAGTTTCCCTTTATACCATTCATTGTTACCTTTTAGCTCTTTCAAGTCTGCCCACTCTTCCACTCCTCCCTCTCTTTACATGTTTTCTCTCTTGTGGGGCGTGGTTTCTAGTGGAGAATTTTATTGAATGCAGTAGCAAGAGGGCAGGCTGGACTACAGCTTTGTGTTTAAAGGTTCTTTTCTTAAGGACATGCAGATAGCATGCAGTTCTTCTGCTTTGTACATGCAACAAATTGTTCTAATGCATCAGTGTTAGCTAATGTGGGAATTCCTAAAAATATGGGAATATTTGAGTTATAGAAATGTTTTTCATACTTCTAGTTTTAAGGGAGTAACCATATGAAAAGAGTATTTCATAGGTTTCGAAGAAATTCAAAAGATTCTTGCAGTTAGTTGACAAAGGCTGTGGATAAAGAATGCTCCGAGATGTATTTTTTGCATTAGAGGTGTCCTTTATGCACTTTGTTTTGAGAGCAGACTATCCTTACAGTACCCGTTGGAACTAAAAATATGTATTTTGCAGCTCCAGATCAAGATGACCTATATATTATTGATTCTGAAGATGAAGGCCATTCAGGTAATGCTGATGAAACAGAAAATAAGAGCCTCAAGAGAAAACTAGAAGATAAAGAGTGCGTCAGTACAAAGAGAGCACGTATGGAGCAGACAGAGGAGCAAGATGAAATTATAGCATTAGACTGAACATGCAAATGCTGTTTGACAAAATGATTGAGATAACGTAATGCTGTAACAGCCTGTTATTTGGGGATGTGAAAAATGTCGAGAACTAGACTAATTGTAAGGCTTTTGTTCTGAGGAAATACCAAACCATTGGCTTTAATTATTTTTTGTCTGTATCTCTTGATGATAAAGCTGTCATCTCAATAGACTCTAGAGGTTTTTCCATATTGAATTCCATATATTAAATGTAGTAGAAACTAGTTTTTAAATACTTGCAGATAAATATTTGCTTAACTGTCATGAAAATAAGCATGTTATTTTTGTGTAAATACCTTTTAAGTATAATTCAGTAGGACAAAAAAAAACCTGCTTTGTTTTAGAAAAGGGTCATCACTCGATGCCCAGATTTGTAAGTACCTAAATTTTTCTTTTGCTTGAAGAAAAGTATTTTTAGTCTAGTCCTAAACATTTTTCATGCCCTGAACAAGGAGAAAATTCACAAGAGCAAATTAGTGCCATGTTTTAACAGTGTTCTTAAACTTTAACTGGCACTATGTACATTACTGTAAAACTGTTAATTTACTCAAGTTTTTCAGCTTGTACTGCCTGGTATGTCAATGTAAGAAGCAAATTTTTTGTGTATTGTTACAGTTTCTGGTTATTTATATTTGATGTTTTGTAAACTCAGATACTACTACTATACTGTACATCTGACGGACCAAATAAATGACATCTGAAATACTTGCTTATATATGCTTGCACAGTCCGAGTTTATGCTGATTTATGGGATTTTAAAATGTATAGCCTTCAAAAATTACTGTACTGTTTTCATTTTTCTAAACATAACCTAGTAGTACAGAACTGAAGCTTCACTTGTTTGAGGTGAAAAGGGAATTTTTTTAATAAAACCTTTGTGACTGTTTTTTTTTTCCTTGGATGCTTATTGGCTTTTTCAGTTGGAGAATGTGCATCACCACACGCATGCTTTCAGTGCCTCATGCCTTCAGAAAGAAAAAGCACGGGGCTTTTACATGCTATACTTTGTGCTCATGGCATAAGTGCAATGTTTAGGAACGGTGTCTTAAAGCCTACTGCATTTGTTGAGCTGTTTTAGTAGCTCTCAGTACTATCAGTGTTGATTCTTAGAGCACAGTCATCTGTCATTTCTGTCACTGCACTGAAATTTCTTTCCAGCTTTGTGTTAATGAACCAGAACAGCTTCTGTTCAGTGGCAGCCTTACAAAGTAGAGAAATTGAGTGGAAAATTTGTATTTTGTTGCAGTTTGTAAACTGATTAGCCAGATGTTAACCATATAGGCGAATGTAAAAAACAGACATGGCACTCCCTTAGTTTCTGGTTCTGTCTAATGGAAGACCAGGTTCTCATCAGTGTTGAATTGCCAGTGCAGTGTAAAACTATGATGCAATGCAATTAATGTTTTTTCTCTACTTTTAGGAAGTGATAGTCACATACAGCAGCTTGTTTGAAGACATAATGCTCGAACGTGAAATTAAATCTTTGAGTTAGTTGCTTCTTGGCCAGCATCAGTGAAGACTGAGAGGTAAAGATGTAAATAAGAGACAGAGAAAGTTTTCAATGCTATAATGGAAAACTTTTATAGTTCTCACTATAAACAGTTACGAGTACTAGAATTTAATGTGTCTGATGACATGTTTCAATAATGAAGGTCAGCATCTTCTCTTTTAGCTTCACTAAAAATAAAATTACTGGTTTATTAAATAATTTGTCAAATGGTTTGTTATCTGTGTAATAGGATGTGATTCTCATTGTGGTGTGACAAAGCTGTATCTAAGCTGCTGACACGTATAATGTGTCAAAGATAGTGGTCTTACTGCAGGGCAGTGATTGAGTTTTAGAGAAGTATTGAGAAACTTAAGATATGCATCATCATGTGGTTTGCAGCATAAAAGGTATTACAACTTTGAAGTACATTAGCAGTTATATGTTGATATATTTAGGAGATGTGTTTGTACTGCTTTTATCAGTATTAAGTAGTTAAATGGCAAACAAAAAAAAAAATGGCTCTAAGATCCTTCCTGTAAAATAATGTAAAGTGAATTAATTCCTCAATATTATTGTTTCTGTATACCAGCAGCTTCTGTAAACATGACAGGATGTTGATATAGTCTTTGTTCTGTTGGGTTCTCACTAAGTTTGGCAATCCTGAATGAATCAGTAAAAATGCAGAATGATTTTATGCTAGATGAGAACAGCTCTGCAGAACTGGAAGTCTGAGCATCTAGTCGCTGTCATTGTAGTGGTGGTGAATGCTCTGAACCGAACTTGCTCTTGCAAGAGCAAATTATATATTATACAATTATATACAGTGTATACACGTGTAAGCAAATTATACATTGAAGTGTTTACTAAGTGTTTAGGTTTTTGTTTGTTTTTAAAAACAGGTAACTTTTCAACAGGCAGTTTGTTAAAGCCCCACAGTGGTAGTATTAATATGGGAGGAAATACAGTTGGAAGATGCAACACTCAGAAGTTAAAATGGTAGGAAATACTCCCTAGTTCCTTAGCTTTGCAGCCTTGATGTAAGCTCTGTCTCCACTAACGGTTTCTGAGCCGGGCTCATTAAATCAGTCTACAAATTGCTATTTGCAGTGATACAAAGTGGCTTTTCCAACACACAGCTTTTTCTGGTTCCCTGCTTAAATCGATGCTGATTTCTGTAAGACAAGTTAGCCTTTCTGACTGGTTTTCATAGTAACAATTCATTCTTAATGCTTGTATTTTTTATTTACGTGGTGAATTTGAGTGCCATGTATAAAAGAAGAAGAAAAGCAGTGTAGTATTTTAGTGTAGCTGATTGCAGCTGTGAGTGTATCTAGTATCTGCCTTTGTATGCTTTTACTTCCATACCGTTGCTGTGTACTGGGGCACAGAAAGGAGTATCGACCACTGGTGATATACAACAGTTACTAACGATCCATTAAGTTGTTTTGACTTATGGTGAAGAAGCATGTAACAATTTTCCCATAACCTTACTGTTTTAAAAACATTCCCTATTCTCAAAGAATGCAGAGAGTCACCCTTGAAGGGGCAGATGATGGCTATTCAAGTCAGAACTTCTAGGATGATGATGTGATGATGGCCTATTAACCAGCCCATCTCCTGGAAAGCAACTTTAACGTGGAGATACCAATAAGATGTTTGTAGTAGTGAGGTTTTAGTTTTGCTTTATAAAACCATTTCATTTTTGAATGGCTGGAGGTGTGCACAATTTCCTGGCTTTTAGACTGCGACAGCTGGTGAGCAGATTGATGTGCCATTTCAGGCTGTGACCTTTACGACAAAGAGCTCTTGCTAGCGATTTGTTAGATTGCAAGAGATAAAACAGGCCCACGTTCAGTGAGTATATACTGATACTGTATGTGTCAAGCTTTATCTCCACTGTCACAGTTGCAAATCTGCATTTGAAAACTGAACAAACACTGAATTAAGGAAAATAGTCCCCTCCTCTCTACCTGTTCTGTTTTCTTTAAGTGGAGATATTTTCTTTCTTATCTTTGCATCTATTCTTATAGAAATCTTCAGTTGTGCATATCTAAAATGTTGAATTTAGAAGAAAGCAGAAACGAGGATGAAAGATTTTATGCAAGTCAGTTATTTATTTGTTGCTTGCCTGAGATTATTTCTGAGCTACTGTCTTAAGCAGAATGATTACAGAGAGCATATATGTGTAGACAAAGGGATGGGAGGAGGCAACATAATGATTTGGAGGCTTTGATTCTTCTTAAAGAGGTATGGGATGAAGGAAATAAATGCACTCCTAGATACAAGTTGGTGTAGTATATACAGTTTATATTAACAACAGAAAATTGCTGTTTGGTTACTGGTTATTACATTTGCCTTTCTAGTCAGCATACTGCTCCACTCACATGAGAAAAGTTCAAAATTTTCAGTATGATTTTCTACAGAAACTTAGGGAATTGCTGCACCACTCCTCTCCAATATTTGAAGCTAATTGTATTAAGCAACTGCATCTCAAATGTACTGTTAATTCTACAAGTAAGTGGCTGTAGATAGAAACCCACACAACGTGCTTCTGATAGCATTCAGCCTTCAGGTGCAGCACTCACTCACCTGCTGGTCAGCCCCTACACAGCTCTCATGGGACTTTGCTGTATTTTGTCCATTTAAGTAGAGACCGAGGGCAGCAGGAGTGTGCTGGGAAGGAGGGTGGCGAAGATATTTAACCTAGAAGCTTGGGAAGCTGCCTGGAGCTGTAGCTGTCAAGGGAACCAGGGAAGGCTGTATGTTGGTGGATGTGTTGTAGAGGAGCGCCAGAGACAGAAGAGTGCTGACAAGTCTGTTGGAAGTCAGCAAATGAAGAAACCTCAAGGTATTGCACATGGAGGCTTAAAACTTGGGTAACTTCTGAAGACTTCTGAATACAAAGGGTGTCACTACTGCAGCATTACTGGGAATTTGGAGAAGTTAAAAGCTGGAGAATGCAAAGAATGCAGAAAGCAGACGTATAAAACCAGCTTTCATTAGTTCTGCTGCTTGTGGAACAGCTCCTTACTTCTTGCAAATACATTGATTATTTTCATTCAGTGAGTGTTATGGAGAACACCATGAAAAGTAAATGCAATTCATATTCTCAACAAAAGGGTGTCCCATTTCTTCTGAAAAGATCCTTCTTGTCAGCACTGTCAGGGCAGGAGGTCATTGCTTGTAGCCTGCCATCTTTCGAGGACTGGTATAAAAAGGCACACGCAGTTAGTCTGGTATTCTTCACCTGCAGAGAACGGGACGTATATAGCAGGATCTGTATATGCAGTGTTTTTATTCTTTTCATGAAAAGATTAATGCAATCTGATTTTTTTTTTTTTTTGCAGTGCTGTAAACAAGCCTCTCTTTATCACGTCACCATAAATTTTAAATCAATGTAGTCTCTTTTCATATTTTCGCTTCTTAGAATAAGTCTTTGAATAAGACATCAAACACATCAAGTGGTGCACTGTTAACTGAGCTGGCCAACTAGACCATGTATTTATGCATACGTAGTGGCTCCTATTAAGCTAATTGATTGTGTTTGAATTTATTATGTCCTCTGATTGCAGGCAAGTATGACTAAGGCTCCCAGGCATGAGCCAATTTACTGCTTGCCAAAAGCAGAAATATGAAAGAGAAGTGGAAGGTGAAGCTGTAAAAGAAATAGGATACAGAAATGGTGCATTAATCGTAAGTACTTTTTGTATGCTGTCTGTCTAATGTAGCACGTTCACAAAGTGGCCGTTGTGACTGGAACCTTTCAGGGTCTGTCCCGCGTTACATTTGTGCAGCATGGTGAGTAGCTGCATTTGCAATGAATAAGAAGAATGTAAAAAATGTTAAATAGTGTTTTATTGCAGATTTAGAATGAGAAACGACTCGTAAACCTGCAGAGCAGTGTTAGTGAAGAATACTTTAAATAGTTGTGTCTGGCAGTCAGAGGCAGCCGCTGAGCTGCAATGCCTTCTATCCACCAGGAGATGGAGCCCTAGAATACATTCGGTAATGGCAATTTTTAAAAGCGGTGATTTGTGAATGAGTGTTTAAAAACAAACAACAGCAACACCATGCTAAACTACAGGCCTAAAAATAAAACAGTGCAGCCTTTGTGATGCTTGTACTTTCATTCATATCCTGAAGTACTGTAAAAATAGTTGCATGGTCTGCTGCTTACAGTGAAGCTAACAGTCTGCTGCTTTTAGATTTTAAGTATTTTGGAGCGCTAGAATGACCTTAGTTGACATTACTTCCAAACGAATCACCTGAATATGAATGCATGTTCATATCCAGGCTTCATATGCTGAAAAGCTTGCTTATTCATCACAATACAAATGGACGTACAGGACCCAACCAAGATAAAGCAGTACAAAACACAGTACAGCTACAACTTAAATGAATACAAAATAAAATCCCAAAATTAAAATATTTCTCTTCTTATTTTTTGTATGAATTTAACAAGTATTTCTTTTAAAATCAGGCTCTGGAACAGAGGGAGGAACAAGAATAATTGTGATATTCTTTATGAAGAAACAAATCAATTTTATAAATGGAGATCAGAAGAGTAAACCCAAGTAGCACTAAGTCTTATTTACGTGTGGATTTCAAAGCATAATTCTGTTGTTTTCTTAATATTGGAGAGAAGGAAGGAAAATGAAAAAAAATCAGGTATCATCCAGTTCAATACACAATTCTGCCAAGCAGCTTCACACTGATAAATGGATGAAGTGAGACAATTAACTGCCTCCTGCACTGTATCAGTAAAGACACACACACTATAAAACATGTTGCAATGCTCGGCAGGCAGATTTTTGCCACGGTCTTAAGTAGGGCCAAAGTTTCACCAGTGAATTCTTAAATCTGCAGGTTCCCTGCTTTGTTGCAGCTCAGGGAGACAGAATTCCCAGCAGACCATTAATTTTCCCTGCCTGTTGGCTTGGCCAGGGCTTTGCTGAAGGCACTGGCAATTAGAAGAAACAGGAGTGCACTGCCTGTGAGGCCCAGCCGGCCAATATTCACAGATCAATAACTCCACCTGGCTTTTTTGCTCCCTCTAAATCTCACACAAAGGAGTTTATTTAACAGAAGCAGCTGGCTTTCCTTCATATCTGATGTGCTGATATAACTTAGCATCAGACACAAAGATTTCCACAACAAATCACAAAATGAAGTTCTCCTTTTTAAATATTCCATGACAGCTCTTGTGTTCTGAGTTGCACGAGGCTTTTTGCAGTATATACATTTTATTTCAGGTTGTTACAATTAAACACATGTATTTAAAATAAGTTTGGGATAAAAACTAGTCAGCATTGTCATGCTGTAATTGCCAATTGGTTTTTCTTTTATATAGCAGTGAAGAGTGTAGTGGGGCACCTACTGCAGCAACAGCAGTTCTAACTCTGCGTGTCTTGTTTGCACAACACGGCACATATGGTCCTCTGTGAGAAACGCAGCACTGCTCAAGTGCATTGTGTACCTTGCAAACATATTTATCTCACCCATGTGGGCTGCATCTGTGGCTGCAGTGTGGATAAGCACTACATTCATTACGTGTGTGACAGGAGGACAATTTGCTGGACAGGAGCAGGCCTGTGGCACTGCCCCCGCTGTAGGGACGGAGTGCTGTGTGGGAACACCCCAGCTCAGGGCTGCAGCAGACCTGACTGGGCCTTGCTCTGAGGAGTTACTTATCCAACGTAAGCTTTCAACAGTGAACGTGAGTGATTCATATCATTTGATCCAAACTGCCCACTCAAAGGGGCTATTTCCTCTGATTCCCCAGCCTCTCTCAGAACCCAGTGTGCTTTCCCATGAGTTCATACCAAAGAAAGCACGTGCTTGAAATGCTGAGGTACCAAAGGCGCACTGAGGAGCTTGCTGCCTGCTGGCAGCATTGTGCTGTGCTGCCTGGCACAGGCTGGCTGGGGCTCAGCACAGAGCTGCCGGGACCACAGCCTGTGCCTGCAGCTCAGCCTCGCAGCTCTGCGGTCCCAAGCACAGCCGCTCGGAACGCTGCCCTGTGTGAGCACTAAGGCATAGGCCCTTCACCCTGTTCAGCTAATCGAGAAGTTAAAAACTCGTGAAATAGCGTCCATCAGCATCCTGTGCAGGGCTCCGATGGCCCAAGCTGCCACACAGTGGAAAGCAGTGCTTGGCTCCCAGGTGGGCTGCGTTTGTACCCATACACTGACTGAGGAGTGGTCTCGGTGCCTGACAGCTCTGCTTTTCGGGACCGGTTCTGTTCAGTCCGTTAGCTGCTGCGTTTATTGATTTATTACTGCCTGCCACCCCACACGCACAGCTTGCCCATCAGATGTCCTCCGCAGCTGGGGAGGTTTCTGAGTACACAGTTGCGTTCAACGTTCAATTAGGAGTGCTAAGAGAACACTGCGTCCCCGGGGCGAGCAGGGCACCTGCAGTCGTGACCCGCAGCCGCTCCTGGGTGCGGGGCGCTCGGTTTCGGCGTTGTGTTTTCGCTCGTTTCTGTAAGGACTCTGTAAAACAAACAAGTGCCGCGGCAGCGCAGCTCCGCGCCGTGCCGCCGCCGCCCCCGCCCGGGGGTCTCCTGCAGGTGGGGTCGTCCCGCACCCGAGCGACGCGGCGGGAGCTCCCAGCTCCGGTTGCCCTCAGCGGACGGAGCGGGAAACCGGGCGCGCGCGACCCCGGCCCGGCACTCCCGCGCGCGGCGGCTCGAGCTCCGGCGGCCGTTAAACCGCCGCTCTCCGGACGAAGCCCCGCCGGGCGCCGGTACGAGGATCTCCCCCCTCCTCTTCCTCCTCAGCCCAGCTTCGCGCCTTGGGCGCGGTGACAGCCCCGGCCCCGAGCGGCTCTCGGCGGGCGGAGGGGAGGCTGCCGGCCCCGTGGTCGAGCAGCGCCGCGGCCGTCCTCTCCCTGCCTGACTCGGTGAAAATCATTGTTTGGCTCCGGCATTAACTACATTCCAGCGGGACGCAGCGCCCGGTCTCCTTCCTCGCATTCCTGCCCTACGCAAAGGAGTCCCTGCCTCGCCGCGCCCCGCGCTCCTCTCACGGCCCCGCGAAGCCCCTCCGGAGCGGCCGCCGCCTTCGCCCCCCGCCCGGGGGTGCGGGTCGGGCCGGGGCCCCGCTGCGGGGCGGCCGGCCGGGGGCGGCGGGGGCAGGGATCCGCCGAGCGCAAATTCCTCCGCGCGGCGCGCCATTGACTGGACCGAGCAACTTATTTAAGGCTGGAAAGTGACACGGGGGCTTCTCGTCTCCGCTCGCCGCTTTTCGCCGGGCAGCGCGGCAGTACGGAGGCGAGCGGAGCGGCGTGGGGATGCCGCCGGGGTGAGCGGCTCCGCAGCTGGGCCGCCGTGCGGGGAGAGAGCCGCGTCCCGCTCATACCACCGCCGGTGCCCCGGGGGGCCGCGGGAAGGACCTTACTTTTGGGGGTTATTTTTATTTTTTTTCTTTTTTCCTTTGGCATTTTTGCTGTTGTTTTGGGTTTTTTTCTCCCTTTTGACGCTGCGGACTGTGTTTTCGTAGAGAGCTCGCCGACCCGCCCCGGGCCGTCGGGCTCCGGCCGAGCATGGAGAAGTACGAGGAGAACATGGCACTGAAGGCCACCAAGTTCATGGAGGACCTGTCCCTCTACGAGCCCTGCCCAGACGCTCCGTACGGTCGGGGCGGCCGCCGGGACCTGGCGCTGCACCCCGACCTGGAGGAGACCAAGCGGGTCATCGCCGCCCACATGACGGCGGAGCAGCGGGGCCG